>JAXIVJ010006741.1:0-57500 GCA_036785665.1 Chirona hameri | reverse complement strand
AAGGTACGGACATCTTATAATCAATAAGATAAGAGCTAGCGTTAAATATTTAACTGGTACCATTTGCTTGCGACGTCATAACACCCTGGCTCACTAGCGGCCTCTGGCGGCCAACTGCTGCATCAACTCCAGCTGATAGTGCTAGCCTCTTGATTGCGAACCACCCGGGGATCGATAAATGAAAGACGACAATATTCCAAGGCTGACCTTAAAACAAGTCGACTATCATTACCAGTTGGGTAAAGAGAGACGACGCTGTCGGTTTAGAGGCCCTATTCAAATACACATGGGCCTTATTTTTTACAGATGTCAAAATCAAACTCGAATATCTTTTTTATTAGATCATTGTGGTTGTTTTAACTGCTACCATACTTAATTTCAATGCCTAGCCATACAAATGGCTATCTCAACTCAAATATAATGTTAACCCGCGCACTGCAGGGGAGGGGGGGGGGGGGGGTGATTTCCGCCCCCCCCTCAGGTTTTTCAAAGATAGCGAAAAAACGTTGGCGCGCAGCGCCGCCGGGTTTTGGCACGCCTGTTAGAACATCAATTGCGCACACTTTGAAAAAATAATAACCTCGGGTCATCTCAGGTCAGGTCATCAGACCAGGTCAAGTGATCCCACCTCCAAAAACGTTTGCAGTTGTGCCAAAGCCAGAGTTTTTCACCGATCAGTTTGAAACTTACAGGATGTCATGAGGGCATAAGTACTTACAATTCTTAGATCTCGGAATTTTGATATCGGTGACTTAAGGTCAGTCAATTTCGTAACCTCTCCATAATAAGTCAATAGGGAAATATACAAATGCTTCCTATTTCAAGGATATACATGATATTAGTCCAATTACTTCTGGATCATGTTATTATAGGATATTCTTGATGATCCAAGTGTAATTTTTTTTTCAGTGACCCCTATTGGGTCATTTGAGGTCATGCGAGGTCACCATCACCTTTTTGTCAATAACTCTCGACATAATGAAGATAAAGAAGTAAAACAGGCATCAACGTGTTTGTCTCGTCGAGATACGTCTTCCCATATGCAACATGCCCTACTTGGGTCACCACTTGACCTTGACCTGAGGTCAAATTGTTAAGTTGACTTAAAAAGGTCACCATGTATATCATTCAAAGCGCCTTGACAAGATAAACACAATGGCGTAAACTGTTTTCCGTTATATTTAATAAGTAAAAAGTTAATAGGAAAAACGATTTAGCAAAAAAACGGATTTTTTTCCTTTTTGACCTCTGGAGCCTCAAATATTGACCTGAAATCAAATCTGAGGACACCTTAGCGATTGCAAATTTCACTGGCTGGCGTTTGCTTTTTTTCCGTTTGTGTCTAACGAGCATCGTTTCTGAGATATATGGGAATTTCTGGAGCGATGTCCTAAAACAGGAAAAAACTGGAAAATTTGACCTTTGATGACCTATGGTGACCTCAATTTTGGCCTGACCTAAAAGAACACTGAACTACTTTCGATAGAACATGTATCAAGCTATTAAATACCTTTTTCCGCTTCTCGCTACATAGCGTAGTTTTCGAGATCTCAGGGGGGGGGGGCGGAAATCAACCCCCCCCCCACACCCCTGCAGTTGGTGTTCGGCGCAAAGCCCCTGCAGTGCGCGGGTTAAGCCAAGGTGGGATAGTCCCCTTAAGTATGGTTGTGGTGTAGATACTGTCATCCCCTGCTCTAACATAATCTAGGCTAAGCCATATTCCCTTTAGACACCAGAGATGTCTGCATCCCTGATTTTTTTATCTCTCAGAATAATGAGCATGATGCAACTGTTTTATAATATTAGAATAATAAGAATCAAATAATGATCATGACAATGCAGATTTGTGGGAGATAATACAACAAGAGGGTCAGACAGGTAATTTTCATAATTTATTTATTCTTCTTTTCACCATGATTTTCCAAGTGGATGACATATGGTTTCCTAGGTGAGTTTTGGTCTGACTTTGGAATTAGCTACTGTCATTGGAAGCAAGAATGCAAGGAAAATACTGATTGGCTTAACTTGAAAATATTGTTTAACATGCTGGATTGAGGTCAGACTTGTGCTTGATTCCGCTTCAGCGGAATCGATTCTGATTTCATACCAAGCCAGCTGGGCCTGATTCCGATTCCGATTCCAATAGATTTTTTACTCGAGGAATCGATTCCGAATCCGATTCCCGGGCACCTAAAAAGCTTGATTCCTAATCCGATTCCATTGATTCCAATTTTATTACACTCTGCATTAAAAGTGTCCCATCATTCTTACATTTTGTACCAATGACATAAATAACACGAATAGCCATATTAAATATATCACACATATATTATTAGTATTATTTTTTACTTTAAACAAAAATAATGAACTTTGTTTAAAACTGGCCTGTGCTGCACAATCTTGACAGTTCAACAATGTTTTAGTAAGTAGAATTACTGTGCACGCCCCCCCCCCCCCTCCGATGAGCTACATGACCTGTTTAACCTAGTTTGGTCTCTATGACATCACAGGCCACTAATTGGAGGTCAATCAGGGCGCTGTGAGATGAGAAAGGGACGGCCTAACGAATAATGTATGCATCATGAAGAACTTAGCAATGGTTCCAAAGTTAAAAAAAAATATTTGGTGCCTCTGGGATTCGAACCCACGGTCGGCAATGGGCGTTTCGCTATTGGTTAACCCCCAAGCCCATTTGACCACTTTCCGCTTAGAATATCGAAAAATGGTAAACAGAAACGTTTTAGCCAAGGCTTTTAGATATCTTATCCAGAAGTTAGATTTAAAATATGTTCCATAGATTACGAGCCAGCCTCGTCGGAAAATTGTCGATTTAACATGGGAACCCTAAGGTCTAGTAGGTTTTGAGCGCCCAAACGCCAGAGTGCTGCCAACTGTTAACGGTGGGAGCTGTGTCTAACCGGCAGCTGAACTTGACCTCCCTGCTCGAAAGTATTTTGTCACCGGAGAGCCTTCATGGCGATAATCAGTACAGCTGCAGTGCATGTGACCAATTAGCGAACGGCAAGAGACAGCTGCATCTTCCAGGGCCTATTTTAAGGGAAAACCACTGCAAAAAGGTACCCAAAAAGGTACCCCGCAGGCAAAAAGGTACCCCATTTTTGGGGGCATCTTTTTGTGGCAAAAAGGTACCTCCATTTTTTTCCTCCGGGCATTTGGGCCGGTCACCTTATTTTGGTATTCGACCTTCACGCGAGTTACTGGGGGGGGGGGCGGCTATTTTTTGCCCCCCCCCCCTCCAGTTATTTTGCAATACTCCTAAACAAACAGCGGTATCGGCACCAAACTTGCAGTACCTTCTCTCACATCAACTCTGCACATGTTGGCAAAAGGAAAAATATGAGGTTATGATAGGTCAACCGGGAATGACATCAGAGTGACGTTATGTTCTTCGGTTTTTGTTGCAAAATAATGATTTGGGGAAAACGCTGTCAAAGGTACGATGTTTGAGATAAACTCAATTGTCTTAAATCAAATTACTGACAATAGACCGGGCTATCAAACTGCTATCTCGTATTTTTTGTTTTTTTTATTCCAAATTTTGAGAAATCCAAATTCATTTTTTTTTACAAAATTTTCAAGAAAAAATCAGAATGATCCAAAAATCCGAATATATGTGATCGAGACGTGTGCGGTGAATATGTGTACCAAATTTGAAGTCGATATCTTCAAAAATGACTGACTTATGACCTTTAAATGACAAAAATCGACCACCTCTCACATGCTGTGATAAAAACGCATAAAAACGCATTTCCGTTTTTGCTTTTTACTTCTATTTATATGGAATAAACAATGTTCTAAGGTAATTTTTCGCGTTCTAGACGAAAAAAACCCATAAACATGTGTTACAACGCCTAATGACCGTAATCTGCAGTTTGACCTCGTGACCTCGGATGACCTTGACCTGACCCAATGTCATAAACAGCTTAGAAAGGTACTTAGAAGTGTCAGACACACGAATCATACCGATTTATCGACAGCTTATGAGTTTAATATCGCAATTTTGCGCGACAATTCCATCCATCGAGACCTTTTAACACGGTCAAACATTTTGTACTTGACCTGACCTGTGACGTCATCAGTGACCCCGAGGTCAACAATATTATGTTTCCCTCGATAAATTTCCCAGGGCTATCGAATGCCGTTTGAATTTTGTACATTCGGTCCAGTAGTTCCAGAAATCCGAGGGGAGGGGGGGGGGAGCAAAAATAGCCCCCCCCCCCCAGTAAGTCGCGTTATGAAATATACCCCAGAAACTCGCGGGTTAAGAAATTCACTTTTCGAATAAATAAAAACAAGATTTTGTTGAAATTTTTCCGAAAGAAATAATATTTTTGGGAGTCAAAACCCCCCAAAAATTACAAATCCGAGATAGCCATTTATAAGAGAATGTCATTTCCTTTCTTTTGACGTTTTGTATTTCCAATTTGCCTTGAAACATTTTTTAACGATTTTTTTCAAACATTTATTGTTTATCCACCAAAAATGGCATGACATGACATCATTAAAACGTTATTATCTCCCAAAAATCTACATTAATTTCATTGCAATTTGGTGGGAAGACGTAGAATTGATGCAGTATAAGGTTCTAAAAGTTTCACGTTGATATCTATCACAATTTTAAAGTTATTCAGAAAATCCAGGAGGGGGCAGATTCTGCCCCCCCCCCTCAGCGGGGCGCGGGTCACCGGGGCTGCTTGAATTGCAGCAGGTGCAGGGGCGGATCCAGAAAATATTCAAGGGGGGTCATCAATTGCAGTGGTACCCGTACCTATACCCAAATCTGAAAAATCAACGGATTTGGTCCACTATATTTCGAGGGTGCCCCTATTTCATTTTATTTTTATTGACAACGTTGGCTATGGGTATTTGCAATATCAGTCGTACCGTTTCTATCATTTAAATTGCCGCGGATGGTGCTAAAATATATTATTTGTACAGTCAAGGGTAGCTGACAGGGCCCAGACAGCTGATGAAGAATTGATCAAAAGGGAAGTCGAGGTTCGTGACCAGAGGGAAGGGGGGGGGGGGGGGGGTGGAAGCTGTTTTTACGAGCAGTAAATCTGATGCATGCGATAATTGATTATTGCACCGCGAAGCGGCTCCAAAATTGGTGGCTTTGAGCGGACTGGAGAACTAATTTTTGCTATTGGAACCAGCATGCAGGGTCAAAACGAGGAAATATGTCTGAAGAAAAAGGTGGTGTCAAAAGACAGGTTGCCCCCCCCCCCCATTTAAGACCATGGCCCCCATATCCCCCCCCCCTTGCGGCCGCCAGTGTGTACAGTTTATATTAGACCCTTTTGTACTGGAAAATAAAACTGATTGATTTGCGCCGCGTAGCGGCGCGGATTTTTTTGCTTTATTTTGTTTTTGTCTGGATAACTAGGCCCAAAAAATCGAAAGGTTCTAAAATATATGTGTCAGCCCAAGGGGGCCCTCAGGGCCCCTCGAGTCCGATACGTTGTTGCCTCTGGTATAAGACTTTACCACCACACTTTGCCACCCCTGCACGTTGGTGCATCTGTGGTAAAGTGTTCTGTCCTTATGGATAAGGTCGGCGCCAAAATGTTCCTTCTCATGAAGTAATCGGGGATCAAAATTCCAGCGAAAATCATTACTATGTCATTTCTGTGAAAATTTACTAAGCGATCATGTCCTTAGAAATACTGATCGTCAAAACAACTTCAGATGTATTATTCACTTAATCATCATATTCATCACGTCAGTATGTAGGTATGTACATTTACTTTTGTATTAGCAGTTGCGTTTCAGCTCTTGATTGCCAATAATAATAAATTACATTAAAACAAACAAATCCGACGAAGAAAAAAAATCCGCACGATAGATTCAACATGTGGGGTCACTGAACCAAAAATGCACCTGGGTTTTCAAGAATGCCTATAATAACATGATCCAAAAGGAATTGGGCTGATATCATGCGTACCCTCAGAATAGGAAGCATTTGAATATTTCCCCATTGACTTATAATGGGGAGGTCACGAAATTGACCTGACTTTAGGTCACCGATATCAACAATCCGAGATAAACTGATTGTAGGCACCCTGGTGAAATCCTGTAAGTACGAATTCGATCGGCCAAAAACTGTGGCTGTGGTACGACCGCACACTTTTTTGGAGGCGGGGTCACGTGACCTGGTCTGGTGACCTGACCAGAGATGACCCGTGGTCAAAAATTGTACAATATGTGGGCAATTGATGCCTTAACTGCTGTGCCAAAAAATGGCGGCGCTGCGCGAAGCCTTTTTTTGTGTGCTATCCTCGAAAAATCTCAGGGGGAGGGGGGGGGGGGGCGTCTAAACACCACACCCCCGGCACGGCGCGGGAAATCCGGACAGTCGATTCCCCGGGGCCGGGCCGGGGTGCTAGTGCATTTTCAATGGAGGTCCACTGTCAGGACAGTGGATTTCACTGTCCTGGGACCCCATCCCTTTAACTCGAAAACTAAAAGAGCTAGAAAGACGCAGAAAAAAAACGTTCAAAAGCTCTTGGCAAGCACTTTCGAAGGTACTTTAGATGGTTTTTCTTCAAGTCAATATTGAGGTCACCAGAGGTCATCAAAGGTCAGATTTTCAAGTTTTAGGACTTCGCTCCAGAAACCCCCAGATATCACAGGAACTATGTTAGCTAGTAACAAACGGAAAAAAAACAATCAAAATCTCTTGAAAAATGCAATCGCAAAGTTGTCCTCGAATTTGAGCTCAGGTCAAAAGTTAGGCTTCAAAGCTCATCAAATGTCAAAAAGGCTATTAAAAAAACGTTTATCACGAATAGCTTTTTACCAAATAACGGCAAGGCAATAATTTTGACGCCATCGTGCTTGTCTCGTCAAAACGCTTTGCCTCATATTAGTGTTGACCAGGTCAGGTGAACTTACAAATGTGACTTCAGGGGTCAAGGTCAAGTGGTGGTGACTCAAGTAGGTCATGTTGCATAACGTGCCGCGACGAGATAAACACATTGGTGTCGGTTTCACTTCTCTATCGTCATTATGTCGAGAGTTATTGACATACAACTGTTGGTGACCTCGGATGACCTCGGCTGACCCTGTAGGGGTTACTGAACAAACATGGCACCTAGGTCATCAAGAATGTTCTATAATAACATGATCCAGAAGGAATTAGACTGCTATCTTGCGTCTCCTTAGAATAGGAAGCATTTGAATATTTCACCTTCGACTTATAATGGGGAGGTCACGAAGTTAAACCAACCTTAGGTCACTGATATTAAAAATCCAACATAAACAAATTGTAGATATGTGACCTTATTTTATGACTTTTGTTTGTTCTCTCCTGTAAGTGTAAAACCGATCATCCCAAAACTGTGACTGTGGTACGACCACACGCTTTTTGGGAGGTGGGGTCACGTGACCTGGTCTGGTAACCTGACCTAAGATGACCCAAGGATTTTTGTTTTTAAATAATGTGGACAATTGATGCACAAACAGCTGTGCCGAAAATGGCGGCGCTGCGCTTCGCTGTTTTTTCCGCTATCCGCGAAAAGCCTGAGGGTGTGTCTACCCCCCCCCCCCTGGCACGGCGCTGTTTAAAATATAGGGATGATGTGAGCATGCAGCCAGGTGTTAGGGTATTCATGTGAAGTAAAAAATGACCCCAGCTGTGCTGGGGTCATTTTTGTATGCGCCACTTTTGGTCGGGGCCACTCAAAGCACTTTTACCACCCCTGCGTTGTTGCCCAAGGGACGGGAGGCACGAAGGGACATTTTTGTGGCATAATTTAGCAACTTTATTTTAGCATCATTTCGCGATATTCTTCTTCTCTCCAGCGACCAATGCTTGTGATTTCATGGCGGCACCAGACCATTGTTTTCCCTCCTGGATTCAAGGAGCCACAGTGCCCCGGTGTCTCCCCTCACCACACAGTGCCGCCTACCGTCACGATGGTGCCCGTGGTACACCCAGCACCGGTGCGGTGGTGCCCTGAATTATTTGAGCCGCAAAGCGGCGCGTTTTTTTTTTGCTTTGTGCCCCGGCGCGGTGGTTCCCCCATGGCCCAAGGGGGGGGGGCATGACCCCCCTGGATCCGCCACTGATCCGGTGCGCTGTTTTGTCTATCATTGAAAGCAAGGGATACGTAAAAACTTCAAATTCAATCATTTGAGAGAAGAAAAAAAACACTTCCGTTTTCATGAAGTTTTCTTCTAAGATCATTATTTGTCACGTTCAGTGCAGGAAACGCGCAAGGGGGGGGGGGGCATACTTGTATTGCATCCCCCCAGATTCCTGCGGGGGAGGGAGTATTTGCCCCTGATGTCCGCCCCCTGGATCCACCAGTGGGGGCGGATACCCCCTTAGGTTTTTTGGAAATAGCGGAAAGCGACGGCATTTCGCGACGCCATTTTTGGTACAACTGCTTGCCTATCAATTGCCAAAATCCTGTTAATTTGTTTACATCGGGTCTCGTCAGGTCACGTCACTAAGTCAAGTCTAGTGATCCCACCTAAAAAAAATGTTAGGTCATGCCGCAGCCACATTGTTTGACCGATCAGTTAAGATACTCACAGGATTTAGTCAGGTCATAAACACTTACAATTCTGCTATTTCGGATGATTTTTACATCGGTGACCTAAGGTGAAGTCTACTTTCACCTTAGGAAGCGGCGGAGGGAGGCGGCGCCAGCGGGGGTGTCCCGGGGGCGAGGGTGATTTCCGGAGGCAGCGGCATCAGGCTCGAACTTCTGAACGTGCAGTCACTCCTCCCGAAATTGACAGACATTAGGGCAGAGGTTAGTGAAACACGGCCTGAAGTTTTGTGTTACACGGAAACTAACCTGAAACAGTCTACGCCGGACCGTTATGTTTCACTCGAGGGCTACCGATTATTTCGCTGTGATCGTGTCAGAGGGAAGACAAAGTCAGGAGGGGAGTTGCAATTTATGTCAGAAGCGATCTGCAAGCCGAAGAAGTCACAGCGGTGTCATCATTAGGAGATCTGTCTCAAGTGGAAGCTCTGTGGGTTAAAGTTAAGCTCGATAAGAGAAAAGCGGTGCTCATCAGTTGTGTGTACCGTCCACCTTCCACTGCACATGCTCAAGTGCATGGCGACTTCAATGACATCGAGGAACAGTTACAGAGCATAATTTCTCAGTTTCCGTCACAGCGTATCATGCTGTCTGGTGATCTTAATGCTGATGAACATACAAACCCCGTTGCCAATGCTCGATTGTTGGAACTCGAGAGATACGGATTAAAATGCATCGTCAACGAACCGACCTTCTATAGTGGCGCGCACCGTTCCATTCTGGATGTGGTCCTGGTATCCGATGCCATTCATAATGCGCGGCTGCCGCCTACATGTTTGGTGGAGCGATGCGACTTTACAAGTCATCACTACCGTGTTCACGTAGAAATCGCTGTTCCGCGCGCTAGATCGAAGGCATTGTATAGGACAGGTCGTGCATGGAAATCGTTTGATAGTGCCGCATTCTTGACCGATGCAGCAGCGAATGATTGGACCGCTGTTGTGAATGTTAACGATGATTGTGAAAAGCAATGGGAGGCGTTCGCGTCCACCTTGAATGGCTTGCTGGATGCGCACGCTCCGGTACGCAGGTACCGGGTGCATAATCCGGCAAGTCCGCCTGTCTCACCAGAAACGCTAGATCTTATGTCACAAAGAAGGAGTGCGAGAGAATGCAACGATCCGTCATACCAGTATTTGAATTTATTGACGAAAAGAGCAATTAGAACAGATTGCAGACAAAACTTAGTGGAGCGTATAAATACTGCTGCACCATCAGATTTGTATAGACAGCTGAGACCAGTCATTGCTCCAAAACGGGGACCGACAACAGAACCGTCGAATTTAACACCTAACCACCTGAACAAGTATTTTACCTCGATTGGTTTAGAAACTCGAGACAGGGTATCAGGGGATTTTAGTAGATCGGCTCGCGAACCTCTAAAACAGAGATTGCCCAGAGTCAATACAGGGCGATTACGTATATCCCCAGTCACTCTCACGCAACTAGACAAAGTCACTTTTTCTATTCGAAACAAAGTTTCGTGCGTTGAAGGGGACATTCCAGTGAAAATTATTAAGCTATGTTTTGCTATTACTGGTCGTTATTTGCTACGAATTGGCAACAAAAGTTTCGCCACAGGGATTGTTCCCGCGAGCTGGAAGCGAGCCATAGTTATTCCGTTGCACAAAAAGGGTGATCCTAGCATGGCGTCCAATTTCAGACCAGTCACTAATGTCCCAACAATCACAAAAGTAGTAGAAAAACTTGTTTTGCAACAACTGACAAGCTATTTAAATAGGGAACACCTATACAGCAGCGATCAGCACGGCTTTAGAACCAATTATTCTACTTGTACCGCATTGCTATCGGTGACTGATGAGATTTTGAACGGAATGGATCGCTCAGAGACCCTGCTGACCCTGATAGATTTAAGTCGCTGCTTTGATGTAGTGGACCATACAACTCTGTTAAATAAGCTAGAGCTATTGCAAATATGTCCTCAGTGGTTTAAAAGTTATCTAAGTGGCCATGTCCAGCAAGTAAACATCGGTGAAAAGCTTTCGGATCCCCTACCCATCACAATTGGAACATTTCAGGGGACATGTTTAGGGCCGTTGCTTTACAACATCGCTAGCAACGACTTGCCGTGTCACATTCCTGATGAAGTTAACGGTTTTCGAATCATTAAGGTCCGCTATGCAGATGATAGTCAGATTGGCATTGTCGGTCCCCGCAACCGTATAAAGGAAATACAAAAAAGTCTTGAAGAGGTTTAGATTCCCAACTATTAACTTCATGGGCGAGGCTCTTCATTGCAAAGAGAAAGTAAAAAATTTAGGCCTCACACTGGATAGTTCTCTGTCATGGGAGCAACATGTGAAGCAAGTAACGGATCGGTGCTATGGAATTCTGGTCGCACTCTTCATGCTAAACAGGTGCTGCCTGTAGAAATATTGCCGAGATTAATTGACGCCATGGTATTTTATCATGTAAGATATTGTATTAAAGTGTATGGAGGTACAAGTTCCAGTGCTATTGGTCAAATTCAGAAGATATTTAACTTTGCAGCGAGAGTGCTTTCAGGTCGCAGGAAATATGACCATATCTCGGACTTGCTGAAACAATATGAATGGCTTTCGGCTGCCCAGTATGTTAATTATTTTGATCTTTGCATGCTTCAAAAAATTATTACAAGTGGAGAACCCTCGCTATTATCGAACCGTTTAGTTTTCAACCGAGACGTGATTGGCCGTCACACCCGTCAGTCAGACCAGTTGGCTTTGCCCAGGCCCAGAACCAATCACGGGAAGCGAAATTATCTGTATAGATCGTCATCGCTGTTCAATAGTTATTTTGGCTCTAATAGTGGATCTGATATCTTATCTGTCAGTACCAGGGTGGCGAAAAAACATATTAGGAAACTGTGTGCAGCCCCCGAACGTGACAGGCGCTCGTGACTCTAGTTTAAACGTGGCATGCAGTCTAGTTTTATTAGTGTTTATTTTTGCGTAATAGATTGGTTGTAATGTCATGTCTTTTATTTGGCTGGTCAGTGCATTTTAGCTTGTGTTAGCTTCTGTATTATAATGACAAAGCTAAGGCTGCAACTTGCATGTACCAACATGTACGACAATGACCCTGTAACAGCCCTATATGTGTGGAAAGGGTCAGCTGATGTATAATACAATACAATACAATACTACTTTGTGACCTCCCAATTATAAGTCATTGGGGAAACATGAAAATGCATATAAATCCACAGGAAATGGCTAAATTTGCCCGCTTTTCACCAGTCCCGCATCTTTTGCAAAATACAAAGATCCAGTGGCGGATCTACGGTTGGACAAAATGGGCAATTGCCCCCCCCCCAACCGCCTGAAATCGGCGCAAGATTGACACATTTCCTGATATATACAAAATCTAAGCAACTTTTAAGGAAAGTTAGCTTTAAATCAGCTATCAATGCATAAGCAAGCCAAATCCGATACGTTTTCAGAATTGTGTGAGACTTTTTGAATTTTGCACCTCCCCAACCACCCGACCTGGATCCGCCAATACTGTGGTATTTTTATCCTGTGACCTCCACGAGGTAAAATCTCTTCACCCTGAGGTCATTCGTCATTTGTCTTCCATAACTTTTTTACCGAACCAGTAAGGCGCCGTAATTGGCGATCAACGAGCGAACGCGAAGGAAATGTATAGTGAATTTCAACTCGATTAGGGAAGTAGTTTCTGATATACAAATACGTGGTGCACATGTGCGCACGTGCAGAAGCACCCCACCTCTGACTTGTGGGAAAGTGGCGGCTGAGAGATCCCTAACCAGTAACCACACACCAAATTTGAACACAATCTGCTCAGCAGTTGCCCTCACCCACTCCAGATTGTATGGCGACGTTCCTGATCCAACAGCCCCCGATCTCCCCCACTCTGCCGCTAATGAGCAATTGTTCAAAGGATACTGAAATTCAAGATATTCCGGAAATAATTTAAAGATGCTTATTTTGGCTGGGAAATACTACAACTTAGGAATATCATGACATTTGCATGGTATTTGTATACATTTATCACCAGGTAAGCATATTTTATTTTAATTGAATACCTATCAAGCGAAAAATTACATGGAAATACTGAAATCGGGGTGGGCAACATTTCTTGACTGGAGGGGGGGGGGGGCAAAACGGCTCACTGGGGGGGGGGGGGGGCATTTGCCCCCACGTTAACATGTTAAAATAGGCCCTGACATCTTCTGAAGCTGCCCCACCAGCTAAACATCATCCTAAACAGATTCACCTATCGCCCCTGTAGCTCAGTCGGTAGAACGCTGGGCTTCTGACCTCACCCGGTAGTGGCAGCCCGGGTTCGAATCGCTTCGGCGCTCGCTATTTGCCCCTGACTGGGATGGCCTGTGGCCGGTGGCAGCGGTCGCACTCAAGGTCAGATGACGTCAGAGGGCGGGGCGGACCGTGTCCCAGGTATGTCGGGCACGCAAAACTTTCGCTTCTAAATTCTGCCGGACGCCAGGAATTGCTTGATCGGGTGGTGGGGTCAGGGCCTGCGCAACAAGCTATGCTTAGCACGGGGTCTGACCTCGGAAATCCCTCCATTCAAAAACATTTGGACTAAATTTATTAAAACAAACTATAAAAAAACTACAACACGTGTATTTTCAGAATTCAGAAGAATAAAACAAGACAAATAATCATGGTTAGATTGGTGCTAAATAATACAATTATTAAATTAAAGCACCTCTCTAAAATTACTGTTCGTAACTTAACATGACAATATAAAGAACTGACAATAATACATATCTCTATCAACTGACCGCCGCCACATCCTGCCACATCCGCCACTCAGTAGTTGAATCGGCCGCCTCCAGGCGACTCCACGTGCTGGTCGGGGGGGGGGGGGGGGCACGTTCCCTGCTGGATGCATTTAGGTCTGGAATCTTTTTGTTTCGATTATACATTTTTGGAACGATTCGGCAACTTCAATTCCTTCGTTTTCACTGAATCCGCCATTGACTGGGGGAGGGGGGGGGGGGGGGCGTTTAACACCCCTTGACGAACCTTCGTAATAGCTCAAAAACCAATAGCGCTATCAACGTGAAACTTCACGTACATTCTAAATCACGTTTAAGTCTTCTGTGAAAAAATAAAGTAATTTCGTCGAAGAAAAATCGAGGCATAACGAATTTAGTGACATCACTACACACAAGTTTTACACCAAAATGAGCTAAACTTTAACATACCGTACAAATACCATATTTAAAGCACAATTAAATACAAAAAAGTCAAAAGATAGAAAATAGCAAATGCCACAACATGGATATCTCAGATTTTTGAACATTTTGGTTTTTGACCTCCAAAAATGAACAAAATAGTTGGGGAAAAATGCCCACAAAATCAAATTTTTCAAAGATAGTTAAAAAATCGGAATTTATGTCAGAGAACCACATATAAGAAACTACCATACGAAATTTCAAAATTATATCACCATTTTTGACTGGGTTATGGCATCTAAAGTATGGCTAACTCATTAAGTCATATTTTGAAATTGCGTTTTGGGGATTTTTTTTGTGACGAAATACAGATACATTAATATCACCACTGTATTTCTGAGACAAAACTGGTCTAGAAATATACCATTTTTAGTTAGATTTAGCATTTTTAAATTTTGACCTTCAGTGACATGAACTTAACCCGAACTTGACATTAACTTCACGTAAATGAAGTCAGGTGGTGAAATGACTATCACTATCGAATTATACGTGGAAAATAACCCATAAAACATGTGTTGCATGACTTTCGTAGATATTTTGCGCTTAGTGACCTTTTGTGACCTGACCTTGGCCAACAATCTCACTTTAGCTCATGCGGGATGTGCATCATACCTTTGGCAGCACTTTCGGTGATCATGTTCGTAATCGAAGACTTTGGATGGAACGTATGGCCCATAAACTCAAATAAGTCGATTTTGATAGACTAAGGTGGCGAAGACTCTGTGTGAGGTTAATCATGATAATGAGAATTAAAATAACCTTACTTACTTTACATACTTATTATAAGGTTACCGGTTATTTTAATTCTCAAGTCGATTTTGACCTTTGATCTGATCGTGGCCTGACATTTGACCTCACTTTGACATTTGTGAGTATTCTTTAGATTCGTCTCATTGGGAGCTTTCTATTGCCGCCTTGTGCGTCTCGCTACGATTATTGGTTCGGAAGATAACCAGGGGGGGGGGGGGCGTTTTACGCCCCCCCCCCGTCAATGGTATTCTACTGAGACCCCAGTCAATGCCGGGTTAAATCACTACCATGAAGTAAAACTTCAAGCTTGATTGAGTTATTAATTCGGGGGAAACTTGGCATTATTCGGGAAACTTGGTCGAAAAGTTCTGAACGTAGCACGTTAAAAAGGGGACAATTTAGAACAAAATGTGTTACATTCTCTCTTGGGTTCCCACACTCGCAGCAAGGGGAAGAGGCGTATCGGGACGGAGCTTTATACGTCACTTTATGGCGTGCCATCTATCGGCGGCACCAATAACTACTGCTGGTATGCGGGCGGCCGCCTATTGGGTTTAAAGGGATTATACGGGTTTTTCCCAGAATAATTGAGTTACATAGTAAAACGTACTTATAAAGGTGGTAGAAGTCCCACGGTAGCCACATTTTTCTGGAAATGACCTCTTCTGCACGTAAGGACATTCCAAAGTGCGCGGTGATGCCACCGCGTATTTTCTGCAGGACCGGCTGAGGCAGAGCCAGTCATCTCTTTTATGCTAATAAAAACACCTCACGTATGGCATATTTCCGGTAAAATAAACAATATTTGAAAGAAAGTAAACTTGTTTTGTTCCAACGACAGCAGCAGTTACCTAGTTTTCCCATAAAATTATATATTGTTCATGAATTTCATGCCAAAAAAATAATACGCCACCACCAAATTCTCAACGCTAAAGGCCAGAGAAAAGAAAACCACACAAACACAAAGCCTCAACGAACAGTGTGTAGTAATACAAAGTCCCGTCAGTTTTGAATTGCATAATAATTTTGTGATCCAGTGTAGGACTTGCAGATAATTCAAAACTCTAAAATTCATCTTAAAGGGAGTGTGCCTACTCACATCGCTTAGCTGGGGTTATTGACACTGGTCTATAGAACACAATTTTCTGAATTGAACCATTACTTCATTTCTCCAGATTCACCCTAGTTGCTGAGATATTCAAAGACTCCAGGAATCTGCTTGGGAGCAAAAAGTTATCGGGTAGACTCCAGATGGCTTCCCACTACTAAAAGCCCTGCAACTATCGATTATACCGCTAGCATATCGCTATCACCGGCCAATAGCAAGTCGAACAAACGGCTCGTGCGCGCTGATAGCAGCTGCCGAACAGAACCTGGGCGGCCATCATGCTTTTCGACGGTTTGTTTACATTGAACCAGACTGGTTATTAATTTGTATGCGATGTTCGGGCTCGCACTAAGAGCTGGAGTTTTCGCAGCAATTGGCCGCCAGGGACCGCTAGTGAGCCATGGTGTTTACCCTGGCTCACTAGCGGTCTCTGGCGGCCTGAAGCTGCTAAAACCCCAGCTTTTAGTGCGAGCTATCTCGTTCGAATCTTTGGTAGTTGTGTTATTGTGGTTTTAGTTTGGTAATTGGTATTGTCCCCCCAGTAACTTGACAATCCTGGCTGATGCGTTGACAAATCTTCAAACGAACGATAACGGTCATTTGTGGAAATGCCGAATCAGTGCTCAAGGCAATAGATAAGATACCAGAAATGTACTTATAAACAATGTCGCTGCTGTATAAACAAAAATCGTGCATATGACTACGAAGAAGCATCTCGATCGCTGCACCGCCCACCGGTACGTGTTGACATACGGTTTTGACTGATAGTAGTTTGAATAAAAAGAATTATTGAACACCAAAGCCTTTTGGCTATTATAATGTATTTTAAATATTAGGTCAAGGTAAGTCGGTATTCTTCATTGGCATAGGCCGTCTTCAGGTTATTCAGTAACCTGATTCAAATTCTTAACACAATAAATATGAAAAATCAATGGTTCATAATTTAAAAATGTTTGGTAGGTATTTTTAAGTCTATTTTCCAATTAATTAGTAACATTAACATGAGAAATAGACAACTGCAACTAATCAGATTTGTAACCTGAAAATAGACTATGATTGAAACTCTGGTATTAGTTCAGTAATTCACCTCCCCAGTTTATGGTGTTCTTGAGGTCCTTAATAGTAGAAGAGTAGTCTGCTGACTAATATTATGACATACTGAACAGTGGGTTATCTTTCTTGTAGAGGTTGATTTTCCATTGGGTCTGCAGTGCTGGAATATTTTTATCTTTGCACTTTGCTGAGATGCAAAGATAAAAAGGTTTAACACACATTCAATGATAAAGTGAAATAATGTGTTATCTTTGCATCCCTCTTGAGATACAAGATAAGGTCATGTGAGTTCCGACTAAAAATCAAGTACTGAACTGAACTAGACTGAATCAACCTCTACTTAAAAACATATGGAATTCTTCATGTCTGCCTTGTGGAAGATAACAAATATTTCTGTGTGTTCCTGAAAACCCTCGCTCCTTCATTGCTCGGTTTTTTCAGTTGCACGCTTGGAAAATATATTATCTTCCGCTCGGAGCCATGAAGAATCCTCTATACTGTCTGTCTACAAGATGGTCTGGGGTGGGGTCCAGGGGGCGATGCCCACTCAGTGGGTTCCACAGCACAGCGAGCGAATGCGAGCGGAGCGTTCTAAACATGGGTCCCTATGACCGTAATTGCTGTAAAGATTAGGCCAGGTTTGATTATGTATAGTTTTTGGTGACATAGTTTGGTATTACTGGTACGCTTTTCTGTCTGTCGTAATAATACTCTCTTTCTTTGTTATGGACCTCAAGAACACCATTAACTGAGGTGAATTACTGAACTAAAATCTGAAACTGAACAGAAACTTGTCCCTTATGTCATTAGTGTAATTATGTCATTGTCATGTTGTGTTATATCATTAGTGTAACGCTTCAGTTTTATAATTATTTTTGCCTCAACGCTCATCTTCAAAAGAGAGCTATTAGATATTATAATTGTTTTGTAATGGTTATTTTTGATAGATCACTAAATAAATATATTGAATTATTTTTGACTTTTGAAGACAAAAAAACTCGCTCCTCCATGATTATGGGTTTCATGCTCAGTCCAGACTGGTTACTGATTTAACTTTTTTGGCACGATTCAATCACAATTCATTTTGGAACCTAAATGATTAAATCACTGTTCAATTCATGAAACAATTTTTTTTTGTGAATTGATTAAATCAATGCATCAAAAAATGTGCATTTATATATGTTCTGTATTTCAGGGTGCCAGGGCAGACAGCCAGCTGTTGGCTGCCTTGATGGCAGCATGCAGATTGAAGGAGGCAATGTGTGTGTGCTTCAGACACTTTGCGGCTCATGATTATGAGTCAGGCTCACATGTTAAGTTGAAGAAGTCTGCCATCCCATCACTGGTACGTGTTGATCCTTACCGCTTGTGTATTAAAGTAGGTGCTTAACTTTGATAAACTTTGCCTTGTGAAGGAATACACATTTTGGAGCACCAATTTCTTTGAAAAATAATTGTAACGGCTTACCATTTGGGCCAAATTTAGTTTACACTTTATTGATTAGCATCATGGGCGGATCCAGGGGGCAATGGGGCACATGCCCCACAAAACGTCTGAGGAGGGCCCCCTCTGTGGACGGTTGGGCCTGGGTCCATCCGTGTCTGAGGACCTGAGGGCCCTTGCCAAGCCCGGGGCACAGCCATGACTGAGAACGCCCTTTCCAGACTTTTGATGGCCCACCACTGGTCTGAAAGGGCCCTCGCTGGGCCTGAGAGGGCATTTACCAAGCTTAGAGGCCTTACGACAGTCCAAGGGGCCCTTACCAGGCTAAGGGAGCACAAAGCTGTTTTTTTTAGGGCCCTTCCCAGGTCTGCACGTGCTGGTGGTCCTCTCAGGCCAGCATAGGGCGCTCTCAAGTCTTTCAAGGGCCCTACAAGACTGGCATAGGCCCTCTCAGGCTTGACAAGGGCCTTCTCATAACCTGAAAATACACTTGGACCGACTGCAGGCCCTTTCAGACTGGCAAAAATGCTTGGGGCCCCTTGCAGCTCGTGGGCCCTTTGACGTCTGATGTGCCCCCACCCCCATTTTATTTCCTGGATCCGCCGCTGACTAGCATGCGAGGTTTTCCAGTGTTGTATGCAAGTGTGTTGGTGAGATGTACAAGAAGAAGTGAAATCAAATATGTCTGTGTAATTTTGCTTCAGTATTATTGCTACAAATGCATATTTATCAAGCATTTCAAAATACACTACTGGTACATACTGGGTTCCAGTGGTCTTTTGTCCAAGCATAGCACGACTTAATATTTCCTGATACTGTTTATGTCTGTTCATGTGATTTGAATTACACTATAACATAATGAATAATCGAGTAAATTGTCAAATACATCATTCAGTATCTAATGGCATTATATCATTCCCATTTCCACATTTCATGACCTGAGTGACATTGCCTTTCCAGCACCTTCCTGACATGGCTCCGGAGCCCGCAGACGGTCCATCAGCTCTGGTAACCAGTGGCAGCAGTGAAGCTCGGCTGAAAAGGAGCGGCACACACGTGCTAGGTGTCACGGGACAGCTGCAGTTGTTGGGCGCGCGCGACCGGCCGGCGCGGCTGAATAGGAGCGACCTGATCTCTGTCTGTGTGTGTGGCCTGCAGGAAGACGCTGTTACTGTCTGACATCTGACCTGAACTCCGTGTATGGCCTGCAGGGAGACGCGGTTGCTATCTGACCTCTAACTTGACGGCTGACCTCTGTCTGTGTGTGGCTTGCAGGGAGACACGGTTGCCGTCTGACCGCCGATCTGACCTCTGCGTGTGTGGCCCAAGGGGAGAAATGGCTGTTTGACCTCTGCCATGCCTGAACTCTATGCAGGGGCGTCGCCCCCTGGGGGGGGGGGGGGAGGGGCTGGGCGGCCTCCAGATGGATGAGCAGGATTTGACAGCTCATTGAGTGTGAGGTAGGGGGAGGGAGCAAACGCCTAGCTGCCCCCCCCCCGTCTCAAAAAGTGGCAGCGCCCTTGCATGTGTGCGCCCTGTTTTGAGATACGACTGCTGCCTGATCTGACTCGACCTCCGGCTTGACCTCTGACCCGACCTCCGACATGACATCTGACCCGACCTCTGACATGACATCTGACCCGACCTCTGACATGACATCTGACCCGACCTCCGACATGACATCTGACCCGACCTCTGACATGCCATCTGATCCGACCTCTGACATGACATCTGACCCGACCTCTGACATGACATCTGACCCGACCTCTGACATGACATCTGACCCGACCCCAGACCCGACCTCTGACATGACAGCTGACCTGACCTCACTGTGCGTGACATGCAGGGGGCCACTTGTCATCTGATCTGACCTGACCTCTGTCTGTGTATGACCTGGAAGGAAACACGGCTGCTATCTGACATCTGGTCCGACCCCTGACATGACATCTGACCTGACCTCACTGTGCGTGTCGTGACATGCAGGGGACGCTGTTTGCCATCTGACCTCTGACATGACCTCTGTCTGTGAGTGGCTTGCAGGGAGACACGGCTGCCGTCTGACCTCTGATCTGACCTCTGCCTGTGTCACCCAAGGGGAGAAATGGCTGCTGTTTGACCTCTCACATGCCTGAACTCTGTGCAGGGGCGTCGCCCCCCCCGGGGGGGGGGGGGGGCATATTAGCAGGATTTTAATAGCCCAATGAAAGTGAGGTAGACAGGGGAACACCTGCCTGCCCCCCCCCCCCGTCTCAAAATATTGTGGCAGCGCCCTTGCATCTGTGTCTTGTATGCTCTGCTTGGAAACACAGCTGCTGCCTGATCTTTGACCTGACTTCTGACCCGACCTCTCACATGTCATCTGACCCGACCTCTGCCATGACATCTGACCCGACCTCTTGACATGACATCTGACCCGACCTCTGGCATGACATCTGACTTAGCCTCACTCTGTGCGTGACCTGCAGGGGGACGCTGTTTGACATCTGACCTGACCTCTGTCTGTGTGTGACCTGGTAGGAGACGCGACTGCTGTCTGACCGCCGCGCTGGTGTGACCTCTGGCATGACATCTGACCTGACCTCACTCTGTGTGTGACATACAAGGGGACGCTTTTTGCCATCTAACCTCTGACCTGACCTCTGTCTGTGTGTGACCTGGTAGGAGACGCGACTGCTGTCTGACCGCCGCGCTGGTGTGACCTCTGGCATGACATCTGACCTGACCTCACTCTGTGTGTGACATACAAGGGGACGCTGTTTGCCATCTGACCTCTGACCTGACCTCTATCTGTGAGTGGCCTGCAGGAAGACACAGCTGCCGTCTGACCTGATCTGACCTCTGCCTGTGTGACCCAAGGGGAGAAATGGTTGCTGTTTGACCTGACATGCCTGAACTCTGTGCAGGGGCGTCGCCCACCGGGGGGGGGGGGGGTGCCCCCAAATTAGTAGGATTTTAACAGCCCAATGAAAGTTAGGTAGAGAGGGAGAACACCTGCCTGCCCCCACCCCCGTCTAAAAATATTGTGGCAGCGCCCTTACATCTGTATCTTGTGTGTGCCCTGCTTGGAGACACAGCTGCTGCATGATCTCTGGCCTGATATTTGTCCTGACCTCCAGGTTGACCTCTGACCTGACTTCTGACCCGACCTCTGACATAACATCTGACCCGACCTCTGCCATGACATCTGACCCGACCTCTGACATGACATCTGACCCGACCTCTGACATGCCATCTGACCCGACCTCTGACATGCCATCTGACCCGACCTCTGACATGCCATCTAACCTAACCTCACTTTGTGCGTGACCTGCAGGGGGACGCTGTTTGACATCTGACCTGACCTCTGTCTGTGTGTGACCTGGTAGGAGACGCGACTGCTGTCTGACCGCCGCGCTTGTCTTCCTCTGGCATGACATCTGACCTGACCTCACTCTGTGTGTGACATACAAGGGGACGCTGTTTGCCATCTGACCTCATCCAGCCATCCAGCCATCCAGCCATCCAGCCAGCCAGCCAGCCAGCCAGCCAGCCAGCCAGCCAGCCAGCCAGCCAGCCAGCCAGCCAGCCAGCCAGCCAGCCAGCCAGCCAGCCAGCCAGCCAGCCAGCCAGCCAGCCAGCCAGCCAGCCAGCCAGCCAGCCAGCCAGCCAGCCAGCCAGCCAGCCAGCCAGCCAGCCAGCCAGCCAGCCAGCCAGCCTTGTATGCAGTGGTTTATCGATTAAAAAATATGCAGTGGTTTATCCATTTTCCTTGCGTGATTTGCTTGACCGGCAGATCCCGGACGTCAAGGAAGTTCTGCAAACACGGAGGACACGCGCGTGATTTCCTTGACAATCACGCATAGTGTAGCCTGGGCTTTACCATTAGCTTTCCCACGGTCTCGATCTAACACTCCCCATTCCGCCGGTCTGTACCAGCCACCCTCCTCTCCGCCCGACAGCTGCCGGCCGATGCGAGGCGACGTCGGGTCCAGTGTGGTGTGAGATGTATATTCGCATCAACATATTCCACTGTAGCCGGCTTGCGTGTTAGAGTGACAACGTCATCACCACGCTACTCCCTCCATCTAGCGGGTTTCACTGCAGCTAGTAGTTCCAATGTGACCGCGCCAGACAGTTTTGGATGGCGCAAGCTTGATTGCCACGGCTTTGTATGTGGCTGTATGCTACGGTTTTGGATGCGGCGAGAACCATTTTGGATGCGGCGAGTTTGGCTCATGAAGATGTCCCCTACCCGGACGAATTTTGGAAGTCGCAAGCGTTGTTGGCTGCGGTTTTGGATGGTACAAGCATTGAATGCTACAACTTTGAACGCTTTGATAGTTCCCCCATTCGTCACCGTCCTGAGTCATTCGTGACCGTCATGAGTCGGATAATTTTACGAGATGATTGGCACGTGCTATCAAGTAGGAATCGGATCGTATCAACAGTTCCATCAGATACGGTGGGCTCGCGAATTAGACCCACATCAATACTACCGGATGCTGCCTCCATTGTAATTTCAAACGTGTTATTTCCAAGGATGTGAGCTAGACCGAGGAATGAACCCTCTAGCTCTGAGGGTGTGGTGGCGAGCACGGCAAGGCCACGAATCATGATCTGCCCGAGTCGGTGCTCGGAGTGAAACAAATGGGCCAAGCCACGCAGAATGAAACTTCTGAGTAACTCCTGCACTCTCGGCACGTTAAGGGCGGTCATCAAAGCAGAATGATGCGCAAACAGCGGAAGCCCGAGGGCTGCTTTGATGTGACGTGATTGGAAGGTTTCGAGCTCATCGACATCGGCGGACCGCAAAGGAGTGACTACACATCCAAATATGAGGGCTGGGACCACGATAGTCCGGGGGTGACCGCTGACCGCTGGGCTGTATGAGGTGCGCCGACTTGTCACCTGTCGTGGTCCCCGGCGTATCGCTGTCGGGCCGTGCCGGGCCCGCCGACTTGTCATCTGCCGCGGTGGCTGGGGTTGCCCGGCCGTCTGGCGGTGTTGGAGGGATGTACCGTCTGGATGTCCGAAGACTACGCGTGTGCATGAGATGGGGGGGGGGGGGGGGGTGGCAGTGGCGGGAAGGGACGGGATACAGGATACATCGTTGTTATCGCCATCCAAACTTGTGCTCTGTATCTGTGAAGTGTGTGTGTGTGTGAGTGTGTGTGCGAGTGTGTGTTTGTATGTGCACAAAGTTTCACTGCGACTCATCTGCGCCAGCAGAGCTAGTAATTGTTGCCGTTCATCTTCAGATATTTCGCGCTGTCGCGCCCAGCCACCATGGTTTGACATAATACATGCGACCTGCATGTATTATGTCAGTCATTGTCCAGTAGATCGGCGCAGATCCGTGGATCCTAACGTAATCCCTATCCAGTTTCGGTCATACACATACAGTTACACACACACTCACACCAACACATATCACATTCCACCAGCAGCACATACCACAATACGGTCCTATCTACATCACAACACACAACTCTCGACATCCCCAGCGTCAGACAAACACACAACCGTACGCCAATGAAAGCATCTAGGGAGATGCCCCATCGTAACTTTACTGCTTGTAATTAGCGGCATTGAAACAAATCCCGGCCCGAGCCCCAGCCGCTTGAACATCTGTCACGTAAACATTAACAGTATCTCCTCCAAGATAGATGAACTTCAAATATTTGTTAACACAAACAATATAGATTTGTTAATGGTAAGCGAAACCAAACTTGACGATACAGTCCACCCCAGCCTGTACGAACTGCCTGACTTTCACGCACCATATCTGAATAACAGAGACAGGGCTGGAGGAGGTACCGCCATATACGCTCGATCTAATTTAGCAGTTAGGAGACTTAAAAATCTAGAAATAGCAGGGGAGGACTGGGTATGGGCTAAAGTATCAATAAACAACACATCAATAATAATTTGCAGTACTTACCTTCCACCAGGACTTACAGTCGACAGATTAGAAGATTTTAACAGTAGGTTCATAGAGAGCATTGCCCTAGCTAACTCACATTCACCGATAGGAATATTTGTGCTGGGAGATTTTAACACTGGAAATACTTACTTAGATAGAAGGTACACCGAAACAACTTCCGGTCCTGGCAACAGTGGAATAACACCCTTCGATACACGATTTAAACACACATTAGACACACTGGAACTCACTCAACTAATAACGACTCCCACCAGAATAACAGAAACAGTAGCAAATATCAGAGACCTAGCCATAACCAACAACCCAGACCTTGTAGCTGACTCAGGAACATTGTCCTCATTTGGTAACATGGACCATCTTCCCATTTTTATCACCACACATTTACCATCCTCTCCCACAGCTACACTGACCAAAACAATATGGGACTACAGTAGACTTGACGCGGACAAACTAACCAGACTTATACAAACTACTGACTGGGAGAAAATAGTTAGGGAAGACATTGATATTGCAACTGAAAATTCACTTCCGCCATCCTCGAGGCCGCCTACAAAGCAATCCCTAGAAGAGACATACGCATCAAGCCGAACAACAAGCCATGGCTGACCGGAACCTTGAAACGTCACATCAATAAGCGCGACCGACTCTTTAAAAAGGCGAAACAAACCAACACGACTCACGACTGGGAGGCGTGGAGACAGCAAAGGAATTTTGTGACCGCACTTAACAAAGACTGCAAAGACTGGTATACTAAGCAACAGGTTCAAAAGCTCCTCACTCATAAGCACAATCCATACCAGTACCACACAATATTGAAACACAATAAAACAAACATCGTGCAGCCATTCCCCCACTACAACTACACAATCAGCAAGTAGCCACAACTGACATAGACAAAGCAGAAGCCCTCAATGAACACTTCGCGACACAGGCTGAAATCGGACCGCCACCAACACTTCCAGCTCACAACCCATGTCCAAGGACTGTACCTGTACCCCCTCTGAACCAAATAGCTATCACTGAACAGGAAGTCCTGTCAACACTCAACTCTCTGAACCCGCACAAATCAACTGGCCCGGACCAACTTCCAACCAATATATTGAAATTGACTGCTTTATTAATAGCGGAACCACTCACCAAGCTTTTCAACAAGTCCCTTTCCTCCTCAAAATTTCCGAAACTCTGGAAGGAAGCTAACATCTCGCCCATTTACAAGCGAAAGGGATCGGCATCGGATCCCCAAAACTACAGACCAATTAGCCTACTCTGTTGCCTCTCAAAAATTCTGGGAAAAATTGTATTTAAACATATTTATGATCATCTAACGAATAACTCCCTCCTTTCTGATATGCAGAGCGGGTACAGGCCTCACCACAGCACACAATTGCAACTATCATACATGACGGACAGTCTCTATAAAGCCCTAGACAGACGACGCGACTTTACAGCAGTGTACTTGGACGTGACAAAATACTTTGACAGAATATGGCACGCTGGACTTTTATTCAAATGCGAGCACGACTACTACATCACTGACTCACTGTTAGAATGGCTAAAATCTTACCTGACGGACCGCAGACACAAAGTTCGAGTAGGCGACGCCCTTTCGACTCCCGTGACGATAAATGCCTGCAAGGATCTATCCTCGGCCCACTTTTAGCACTTCTCTATCTCGACGGGCTTCCGGACCAATTGACAAACACGGCCCTCTTTTACGCTGACGACATTTCATTATACGCCTCTCATACCCCTGACACCATGACACAAGTCCAAACCTCCCTTCAAAAGGACCTAGAAATCATCGAAAATTACGGACAACAGTGGGTCATAATATTTAGCCCATCTAAAACTTTCACTCAGACATTTTCCAAAAATAACCACCACGATTTACCCAAACTAAAGTTCTCAGGACAGCCGATTACCAAGACAGACACCCATAAACACTTAGGATTAATTATTTCAAAAGATCTTCGATTCCAAAATCAAGTTAACGCTATTGTCAGGAAAATAAACATTGCCCTCAGTCCTCTATACCCCATAGCCAAATATCTGCCACGACAAGTACTCGATACAATTTTCAAGACGTACATACGACCTCACTTTGACTACTGCGACTGCATCTACGACGGCCACCTGACAATATCCGACGAATTACGACTAGAACGACTGCAAAACAGAGCTGCGAGACTGGTCACAAACACACTTCCAAGAACCTCAACAGACAAGCTACGACTTGAACTTGGATGGGACAGTCTCAAGACTAGACGTAAAATTCACAGGTTATTACTATACGGACAGATAAAGAACAACACAATTTGTATACCAGAATATATTAGAAACATGATTCCCGAAACAAGACTAAAAGATACGAGACGAACTCTAAGAAATGCAAAGTTACTGACACTGCCACATTTCCGGACCTCCATGTATCAGAAAGCTTTTATCCCGAAGACATCCCAAAACTGGAACTCCCTGCCCCAATCTATCCAACGCTGGCAGGACCGGAAGCAGTTTAAACGCAGCATCACAACACTATACGGCACACCGCACCTTCCACACTATTTCAATTTAGGTATAAAACTAGGTAATACACTACACACACAGCTCAGACTGGGGATGTCCAGGCTAAATGCACATCAATATTCTATACAAAGAAACACGGACCCTGCATGTTCCTGTGGCCATAATCAGGAAAACACAAACCACTTCATTCTAGACTGCCCACGTTTCACTTCAGCAAGAACGGATCTTTTCAGACAGGTTTCATCACATCTCAATGTCGACTTTCAAACATTAACCAGCACAATGAAAATAAATATACTCCTTCTGGGTCATAACACAACAAAAGACTCTGCACTGTTAATCGCCAATGACTTCCAAAAATTCCTGCTTATTACTTGTCGCCTCTTGTAAACTGAATCCACGGATCTGCGCCGACATAATCATCCATGACTGACTCGCCTTCACCGGACAGAAAAGCTGGACTTCATTAAGCTGACCAGGTGGTGGTGCCGCGACTTAAGCTTTGGCTTTTGCACCATCACCTGGACAATCATTGTCATCATCTCATCATAGCAATAAATGTTGTTGTTGTTGTTGTTGTTGTTATAGTGCGCCAAAGGAAAGCTTTATCTAAGGCTGACAAGTATTTGCTAAGAATTCCAACAGGGGTTAAGCCATAAAAAGCTCCACGCGCACGCCTGACACGATGGTGTACGTGGGGAGTACCACGTAAATCTGAGCTGACAGCGACACCAAGGTGTTTTGTTTCAGCACGCACAGTGAGCTGCTGTCCTAATAGCCGCCAAATTGGGAGCTCAGCTAACAATTCCGCACCAAAGACGAGGCAATGGCTCTTAGTCTTTGATTTGTCAGGATGGGTAAACTCTAGCCTCCAACCTTCCCCAAACTCTTCAACGATACACAGGAGACGACTGAGATTTTTGGCATTAGTGGAGACGAGCATTAAATCGTCTACATAGCAGACTGCTGGAACATGGTAGCCGAGGAGCTCGGCGCCACGACCGCTCTGATCCAGAAGCTGTATCAGCGGTCGAAAAAATACGTTTGCCAACGCTGGGGGGAGAATTGTGCCTTGTCTGGTACAGACAGAGGCAACTACACAAGACAGACTATACAGACTACAGACTATACAAAACTCCGAATGTTGAAAATAAATGAACCACTATCACAATTGCTTTCAAAAATTGAGGGTTGCAAGTTGCAACCACTACCTAGACCGTCGTTGGGTGCATGAGTTAACTGCTAATTTGGATACCATTGTATTAAATATTTGTTGATTGTGAAGGATATTAGGGAATGATAATAATAGACAGAGTGCAAGAAGTATTTTCTAAACCATTTTATCAAAAAGCAATACTAGATTTTAGTGCCAACCGAAATTCGTTACTAAGTACATGATATTTGTTTTGATTGAGATCGTTAAAAGTGTGGAACGCTTGTCAACTTTAACAAGAAATATCTTTCGGTATGAATTTGTATACAATGCAATATGTGATCAATTTACAATATATGTTGGTCTCGTCTGTCATTTCAAGTAATAACTTCATTTTTGTGGGAAAATGTAAATATGTATCTCTAAGCCTTCTGGCTACTTCATCATCTCCCCTGCTCTTCTCTGTTCTTTCTCTCTTCCTCTCTTTCTCTCTTTTTCTCTCTTTTTCTCTCTTTTTCTCTCTTTTTCTCTCTTTTTCTCTCTTTTTCTCTCTTTTTCTCCCTCTTTCACTCTCTCTTTCACTCTCACTCTCACTCTCACTCTCACCCTCAACCCTCACCCTCACCCTCACCCTCACCCTCAGCCTCAGCCCTCACCCTCAGCCTCACCCTCACCCTCACCCTCACCCTCACCCTCACCCTCACCCTCACCCTCACCCTCACCCTCACCCTCACCCCTCTCTCTCTCTCTCTCTCTCTCTCTCTCTCTCTCTCTCTCTCTCTCTCTCTCTCTCTCTCTCTCTCTCTCTCTCTCTCTCTCTCTCTCTCTCTCTTCTCTTTCTCTTTCTCTTTCTCTTTCTCTTTCTCTTTATCTCTTTATCTCTTTATCTCTTTATCTCTTTATCTCTTTATCTCTTTATCTCTTTATCTCTTTATCTCTTTATCTCTTTATCTCTTTATCTCTTTATCTCTCTTTCTCTCTTTCTTTTTCGCTCTTTCGCTCTTTCGCTCTTTCTCTCTTTCCCTCTTTCTCTCTTTCTCTATTTCTTTCTTTCTTTCTTTCTTTCTCTCTTTCTCTCTTTCTCTCTCTTTCTCTCTTTCTCTCTTCTTCTCTCTTTCTCTTCTTTCTCTCTTTCTCTCTTTCTCTCTTTCTCTCTTGCTCCCTTTCTCTTGTTCTCTCTCCCTGACTGTCTCTTTCAACTATTTGTGTAAACAAATGCATACTGATGAAAACACAAATCTGCATTTGTTTTATAATTACGTTACATCACTCTACATGTAAGATATTCAGAACTTTGCACCTCTATACACAATTTGCACCTCCATCACCACTCAAGCCCCAGAAACCCAGTCAAACCGCTTTTCCGCCGAGCCAGCGCTCTGCGTATCGGTGACCTCTGACCCTTACGATGCCGGTTTGTAAGGCGGACATAGGACAACTATTGGCTGACGCGGAGTCTGCGGCTACTACGTTCTTACTACAATGAATAGCCTCTACTCGAGGATCCGCTAAATGCAAGCTACTACGCACGATGCTGTGCCGGCGTGGGCTTACAACTCTCCGATCATAGGCGGTCTCAGGGTCGAGATGCCTCAGTACACTCAAGTGGGGAGAGAATCAGGTTTTTCGAATATTGTGATTTTATTTGAAGTCGTAGAATAGTGAAATGTGATAGAGAGCTGTCTATTTGTACGACAGAGATGTGCCGCTTATTTTTTTCAGGAATACCTATTGTTGTTATGAAACGCTGCTAGATTTTACCCATCTACAGTAGTACCTACCATTACTTTTGCAGTGACCTGTACCTATCTCACACTTACTTTCCCAAACAATTTTGTGTTACGTTAGTAGGTGTGATGAGTGTTATTGACAATCTGGAGCACATTACAATGATCACATACAATGGACATTCCAATGGGACCAAATGTCTGAGCAATCCAACAAAACCAAAGGTCACAGCAACTCAATAGGACCAAAGATATAAGCCTTCTGATATATAATACAAAGTGAATATTAAAAGATATATTCACTTCCTATTGTCAGACTTTCATGCTATCAGAATGTTAACAATGCGGCAGTATCATCTAAATTCTGATCGCATGAAATGTCCGAGATTTGGATGTGACCGGAGATCGGACGGTATTTATTTACAAGTCACTACATTCCTTCTGCAATATTTTTTTATAAAAAGCACATCAAATGATAGATAATTTTGCAATTAGTACATTTCAGTTGTGAAAAAGCAGTTACATTCATAACAATAACATACAATTGATATCTTGATTATCTCACCACTTCGTCACCGCCGCACATTAAGTTCATCAGCTGACTGCCTAGGATGATGCTGATTGGTCGGTTCGGTTGGTGCAAGGTCAAGGCGAAGACGCCTGGTTGATGACGTCACTGGAAAATATTTACAGGCCATCCCGATTGGACTTAAACTATGAGCGGTAGGGTAGGCCGTCCCGATCAGAGTTAATGGCTAAGAGCGGTAGGTTAGGCCGTCCTGATCGAACTTAATGGCTAATAGCGGTAGGTTAGGCCATTGCGATCGGAATTAATGACTACGAGCAGTAGGGTGTAAGGTTAGGTCAGGTTGGATTATGTTCATATTTTTCCAGTGACGTCATTTCTCTAGGCATCCGTAACAAGGCATTAGCATTTTAGTTTAACCTTGATGCTTTGGAGTGAGGTGACGCAACACGTTGAATTATTGTGTTGCTGCCGCCCGGCAAAAACATCTCCTAAAGGTATCTATTGGTCATCGGATGGTAAATTTCAGCATACATAAGATGTGATATGGGTTGTGACATTCATTTTAAGTGTTAACATTGATGAAATGTTCAGTGGGGAGGGGGGGGGGGGGGGGGGGGCTGAGCTGTGAAAAATCGTTTAAAGTACCATACAAAACCAAAAAATACATATGTATCCCCGGATTTGGTTAAAATCTCCACAATGACCGATCAGACTTTTACCCTAAATGCCTGAACATGACCCAAACAACTCCGAACATGTCTTACCACAAAGGTTTTCATGCTACTTGTGATGCAGACTATACATATGCGGAACATTGTGAGTAGCACACAAACATTAAGTGATAGGTGTTCAGAGTTAGGGCAGTTTACTCAATCTTTTGTTCAATTTTGCTCCATTCTTATATCAATTTCCGCCCATGGATAAAATACACAATTTCTGGATGCATTAGGTCCATCCATCCATTTAAATCATGTATGACTGGGGTAGTGATAATTGCTAATTAAAATTGCTATTTTTGCTCAGAAAACAAAATGCGCCATTTTTGTATTACAAAATAGGTAACAAGATAATATCAAAAGTTGAGGTCATACAGGGTGAACAAGTAAAACAATTACTTACCACTCCTTTTCTGATACTCCTAAATATTGTAAGCGTTATCCAGCACGATTCATGAAAATGGCTAGCTTATTAAACCGAAAACCGCATACCCATGGCGGAACGGTGTTCGCGCGCATACCCATGGCGGAACGCTAGAGAAGGGCAAAATATGTTCCGATTTCAATTATTTTGCTATTTTTTACAAATAAATTCGGTTAAGACAGTAACTTAGCACTAAAATAATTATTCATAAATGCATATAATATATTTGTAGAAAGTTGCCCTAAAAAAGCACAAGTACATGACTGAGTTTGTATTATAGTGATGGCTAATCTTCTATCATAAGCTTCTCGACCCACTCTTGGTACTTGTTAGCATATATTGTCCAGTATTATCGAAAATTCGAGTCGCTTACCATTGCCGACGACCCGATACGGCCTTTTGAATTTTGAAATCAGTGTTGACCTGTGTTGGGACAGGCTGATTTTGAAGAGGTGAGCATTGAGAACTGATGAATCAAGTCCAAGACGAGGATGTAAAATGTTCCCGATCTTCGATCCGACGTTGTTAAATATTTTGGAGGGACCTCTGCAACGCATCGAGAATCTATCGCTCTCTTGAAGAATTTGAGGCAAGGATCGGTTCTTGTAGGCTCAGGCAGATCATTCCACTGTCGGGTGGTTTTTGGGTGTAGGATTGCTGGAAGAGTGTTGTTCTATTGTTTGGAAGTGTCAGCGTATTAGCATTTCGAAGCGCACGTCCTGTGTTCTGGTGTCTTGTTTCCGGTACTATGTCTCTGATGTATTGTGGCATATCAGTACGTGGGTCGAGAAGCTTGTGATAGAAGATTAGTCGGTGTTTAGTGCGTCTAGTGTCCAGCGTGTCCCAACCTAGCTCTGCCAATAGTTTGTTGCGAGATGTACGAAAGAGTGCCCCAGTCACTAGTCTTGCTGCTCTCATCTGTAGTCGTTCTAGTCTCAGCGTATCTCTAATTGTTATAAGTCCGTCATATACAATGTCACTATAATACAAAACAAAATTGGTCGTATGTACGTGCTATATATTTGTACAAGAATGGCATGAGGTAAAACATTGGCAATTGGGTAGAGGGGACTCATAGCGATATTCGCTTTTTTGATGATGTTATTGATATGATCGTGAAATCGCAGGTCGGTTGATAAAGTAAGACCGAGATGAGTATGGCTTTTTGTCGATGGTATTGGACAGTTGTTAAATGACAGTGTAGGTAAGCGTGGGGGACGGCATTGGTGAATGTTCCCTTTGTAGTTTTAGCTGCATTGCACGTGCTGAACCACTTGGTACCAAATTCAGAAATAACGTCTAGGTCGTTTTGTAATGATCTGCACGCCGTGTTAAAATCAGGTTGAGGTTTGTTGTAGTGATTGACAGGTGGGTGCAGGTTACTTTGTCTCGAGTATGAAGCGTTACAGTGAAGTGTTGTCTGCATAAAATAGAGATTTATTGCGAGTCTTGTCCGCGAGGTCATTAAGATAAATAAGCGCGAGTAGTGGACCCAACACACTTCCCTGAGGGCATCCAGCGTTAATGATTTGAGGCTATTACCGACGCTTACTCTCATGATTCGATCAGCTAGGTACGATTTCAGCCAGTTGTGGAGCGATCCAGATATTCCAAATAGTGTTTTGCATTTGTATAAGAGCCCTGTGTGCCAAATTTTGTCGAAATATTTGCTTATATAAAAAAAAATATAGCTTTGAAGTCATTTCCATCATCAATAGATGTGTACAAGCTGTAAACTAAGTAAAGGAGTTGGAGATGTGTGCTATGATTTGGTCTATATCCGCTCGGTTTGTCGTGAGTAGTCCGTTTTCTTAAGTGTGTTTGTTTATCCGATTAAATACGATTTTTGCTAATATTTTTTTTAGATACAAGGAAGAATACTGATGGCACGATAGTTTGTCGGGTCGGATGCTGATCCCTTCCTTTTGAAAATAGCGTGAACGTTTGCCTCTTTCCACATTGATGGAAAATTCCTCGACTTATCGATTTGTTGAATAATTTTGTGAGTGGACTTACTAAATTCAACATTTTGGAGGGTAGATTATCTGTCCCGCACGATTTGTTCACGTCCAGAGAGTTCAGGAACTTAAGAACCTCTCTCTCAGTAATAGTGATGCCATCTAGAGTTGGAACGGAGGATTTGGTGGCATGACATCAGGGATGCGTTTGGCTCCAATGTCAAGTCGTGACTGATTTATAAAGTGGTCATTGAGTGTGTTGGCTTTGTCGCTGTCGTCAGTCGTAGTTTGTCCATCTGGTCTAATCAGCGGTGGCAGTGTCTGGGTGTTGGTCCTTCCAGTTATTTGTCTCAAAATGTTGTGATATTTATATGGGTCGTTCTTAGAAGTAGAGCCCTTCATAGGACACATTTTCAGCCCCCATCCCGTTCCAGCTCATTAGCCAGACCCAAACCCGTTTCAATCCAAATCCAAATCCGAATTCATAATTGGTTTCATCTCACCCGTTTCAGCATATTTCACTTTTTGTGGTGCTAAACAATGATATGGTCTGTCCCAAACCCGTTCCAACCCGTTATATTTCCAAAGAAATTGTCCCACTCCCACACATTTCCATCCCATTCCCATTCCCATACGGGATTCCCATTCCATGAAGGGCTCTAATGCAGACACATGGACTTTGACTGCAGAGGTCTATTTTTTCGATAACTTGGTAGCCAGCGTTGGCGACATATTTTTGTCAATGAAGCGACAAATATTGGGCTTTGGGGAAGTTTATGCCGTTGTCGGAGGATCAGAACCCGGCCGAACCGAGCAAGAGAATGGACATTGTTCGTTACCCTTGTTTGTGCGTCCCATTCTTTGTGAGAACAAAAAAAAACGGGAAAGTTCCAGAAGAAAACAAAATTGATGACTTGGGGCGAAATTTTACATGTTTTAAGCCTGAGGAAAATGGTCCCAAGTACAACAAAATAAATGATCACGCAACAAACAATATGGTTCATTGATTTCACCCGCAATACAACACATAGGTAAGGTATGCTTGCAAGCAAAAATATCAACGAGCGGTTTTCTGGAGCGTACAGACTTACGGGCATAGTTAATTAACAACCGCGTTTCTTTGGGGCGATCGGTTTTTCGTTGCCAAGTATGTGAATTTCGGTTTTCCGCACATTCTAATTGCCACCGGCTAGTGTAAAACCGGACATAAGTCAGTCAAAAATATAGATATTGCTTTGAAATTCGGTTTGGGCATCGTCCATACTTGGTTCTCCCATATATCTTCCGGTTTTTCAATATATTTGAAAATTTGGATTTTGTGGGAATTTTCCCCCAAAATCTTCTCTTTTATCATCACAAAATCGAAATTGTCAAATATATTAAAAAAAACCGGAAGATATATTGGAGAACCAAGTATGGACGATGCCCAAACCAAATTTCAAAGCAATATCTTTATTTTCTACTAACCTATGTCCGGTTTTACGCTAGCCGGTGGCAATTAGAATGCGGGAAACCGAAATACGCGCGCGACAGGTATCGCGAGCAGGCCGGCCCTGATTGTGGTATACAACCAGTAGCGAACGTGAGAACAGGCCGGCCCTGATTGTGGTATACAACCAGTAGCGAACGTGAGAACAGGCCGGCCCTGATTGTGGTATACAACCAGTAGCGAACGTGAGCTGTCGCATGATCACTTTTTCGGAAATAACTCAGGTATTTATCAACCGATTGCAATCAAACTTTCAGTACCCTACTTTGGAACAATTTGACACATATTTTGAATTTGTTTCAGTTTTATCCCCCATGACCCGTGACCTATGACCTGTTTCTCAAGGTCATGTCAGGCGTAACTGGCGTCCCGTAGTATCGGTGCTTGTAACTTCTGCAGTTTCCGAGTGTTTGCTGCTAATGAGCATATGCACAGGTGTCAACAGGTGACATTTATGGTTTCCATTGAGATTTTGACATGTTTGACATTTTGACTCAAGTTGACATTTTCAGAGGTCAATCGAGGTCACTGACCTCCGATGACCTACTATGACTTGTTTTGCCCTATGGCAGTTTCAAGGACATTTTGTGGCACTGATTTCAAATTTGGCATCTATTTTACATTAGTATATGTTCCTCTGGGGTCATTCACTTTCACAGGTCAACTGAGGTCCCTGACCTCCGATGACCTGACAGGACCTTTTTTGGAATCTGGTAGCTTCTAGGACATTTTGTGACGCTGATTTCAAATTTGTCATCTATTTTGTTTCGCTCGGCTTCGCTCGTGAAACGCCCATCCAGGCGTCTAACTGAAAGAAACGCCCATCCAGGCGTCTAACTGAAAGAAACGCCCATCCAGGCGTCTAACTGAAAGAAACGCCCATCCAGGCGTCTAACTGAAAGAAACGCCCATCCAGGCGTCTAACTGAAAGAAACGCCCATCCAGGCGTCTAACTGAAAGAAACGCCCATCCAGGCGTCTAACTGAAAGAAACGCCCATCCAGGCGTCTAACTGAAAGAAACGCCCATCCAGGCGTCTAACTGAAAGAAACGCCCATCCAGGCGTCTAACTGAAAGAAACGCCCATCCAGGCGTCTAACTGAAAGAAACGCCCATCCAGGCGTCTAACTGAGCTCTGACGTCTGAACGTCTAACTGCAAGTATTTTGCCCTGATATGTGGCGATAATTGTTACGAGGAGTTTTCATCGTGTGACAGAAATTGCCCTAGATTCGTCGTGAGCGACAAATCTCGCCATTTATAGACCTCTGTTTGACTGGCGCGTCATCACGACCCCAACACACGTGTTCAGATGCATGAACTACGCACTGGAGCTGAGCTGTGCGAAATGTTTATATCAGGGCAACGTAAAGTCCAGTCTGTCGTCCTCCCCAGACCTCGCAAAATGTTTATATCAGGGCAACGTCAAGTCAAGTCTGCCGTCCTCCCCGGACCTCGCAAAATGTTTATATCAGGGCAACGTAAAGTCCAGTCTGCCGTCCTCCCCGGACCTCGCAAAATGTTTATATCAGGGCAACGTAAAGTCCAGTCTGCCGTCCTCCCCGGACCTCGCAAAATGTTTATATCAGGGCAACGTAAAGTCCAGTCTGCCGTCCTCCCCGGACCTCGCAAAATGTTTATATCAGGGCAACGTAAAGTCCAGTCTGCCGTCCTCCCCGGACTTCGCAAAATGTTTGTATCAGGGCAACGTAAAGTCCAGTCTGCCGTCCTCCCCGGACCTCGCAAAATGTGTATATCAGGGCAACGTAAAGTCCAGTCTGTCGTCCTCCCCGGACCTCGCAAAATGTTTATATCAGGGCAACGTAAAGTCCAGTCTGTCGTCCTCCCCGGACCTCGCAAAATGTTTATATCAGGGCAACGTAAAGTCCAGTCTGCCGTCCTCCCCGGACCTCGCAAAATGTTTATATCAGGGCAACGTAAAGTCCAGTCAGTCGTCCTCCCCGGACCTCGCAAAATGTTTATATCAGGGCAACGTAAAGTCCAGTCTGTCGTCCTCCACGGACCTCGCAAAATGTTTATAACAGGGCAACGCAAAGTCCAGTCTGCCGTCCTCCCCGGACCTCGCAAATTGCCAGAAGAAACTTTCCCCACCCCGCAAAATGGCTTTAGGCCGCTCCGGGAAAAAAGTCCAGTCTGGGAGCCAGGAAATTCAACCGAGTTCGACATGACTTTGGAAACTCCAGTTAGTTTATCGGGACAGACTGCTGGTATATATTCACAGCCAGTTGAGCTTAGGCATCAAAGACAGCACCAACAACCGTAGCGGCAGCAACAGCAGCGGTCACGATGCAGCATCTGGTCTGCCTTCTGCTGCTGTGTGAAGGTATAGGTGCAGACAGCGCCGGAGCCCACGCCATCCCGCTGGAGGGCGGCATCGGCACAGAGCCGGAGCGCGACGGCAGTCTGTCCGGCCGCCTGCAGAGGATGGAGGAGCGGCTGATCCAGCTGGCGGCGCGGATGGAGACACTCACCCATACGGTGGACACGCAGCTGGCACAGCTGGACAACAGCGTGCTGCAGCTGTACAAGGAGGTGGGCAGCAGTCGGCTGACGGAGACCGTCGTGGTGACACACACAGAGAATCACAGACCCACACGGAGAAGTGTGGGTCTGTGATTTACATTTGAATGTCCAAAGCTTTTACCATATTGACGTGCGACTTGGAAAAGCCACGCTCGATGTGGAAGGGTTGCAAAATACATGTCTATGTCTATGTCTATGACCGTGGCACAGCTGAAGGAGGCCGTGCTGGCGGCGAAGGCTGCCCCGACTGCTGCCGACTCCGCCTCCGCAGATCCGGACCTGGTGAACACCATCAGCCAGGAGATCCGCCAGTCGGAGCAGCTGCTGCAAACGCAGCTGAACGACACACAGCAGCGGCTGGTGGCGCTGCTGGAAGAGGCGCGTCCCGCCACCGCGGAGACCGGCAGCGGCGCCACCACTGTCATCGTGGAGCGGTGCAGCTTCCAGGACCAGTTCCAGACGTCTGACGAGTGGCGGCCGTCCAGCAGCGACACCGGCGCAGCGGCGTCTACACCATCTTCCCGCCCGTATGCGGCAACGGCGGCGGCATCCGCGTCTTCTGCGACATGGAGACGGACGGTGGCGGCTGGACGGTGTTGATGAGGCGCGCAGACGTGATCGATCACCAGGACTTCAGCATGGGCTGGGATGGGCTGGGAGCAGACTGGTTATTGATTCGACACTGATTGAATCGATTGGAATCGATCAATCAAAATTCCTTGAATCAAAAGATAATTGATTCACCACCAGATCTTTTGATTCATGAATCGTGATTGAATCAAAACCCGCACCAAATCAAGGCTGATTTAATCAAAAAAATTAACGATTCTTAACGATTCAAGTACACTGGTAAATTGTGCAAATATATGCAGTCCCAGTGGCTACATTCATTTATACTGAAATAGTATTGCTGTAACAATGATTTAGTGATTATATATATGCATGTTTCCACTGTTATTGATTTGCATAAATTCATCACATATATTTAAATGTTGAATCAAACGTGAATCGATTAAAATATTTGTTTTGATTATTTTAATCGGAAAAAATCAATTCTCAAAATTTTCTCCGTGAATCGAACGGTGATTGAATCATTCAGATTACAAAATGAATCATGATTGAATCGTTCCAAAAAGTTGAATCAATAACCAGTCTGGCTGGGAGAGCTACAAGTGGGGCTTCGGCAACCTCAGCGGTGAGTTCTGGCTGGGAAATGAGTACTTGAACCTGTTGACCAGCATGGACCAGATGCAGCTACGCGTTGACCTGCAGGACTGGGGCCTCTACCATCGCCTTTGCCAGTACGGCACGGCACCGGAAAACACTCGCCGAGCTCTATCGATTGCCAAAATTTGGTGTCGTTACAACAAATTTCCCGGAATCAGAGGACCCCATGCGATAAAAGGCTTACCCCGCAGGGGGTGCAACGTGCACCCCTCGGATTCGACAAACCCCAAAGCACTTGACCGCAGCGATGTGCATATGACCGGTGAGTACGGGACTGGTGTCGCCCCCCGTTCGACCTGTAGAGGTGCGTTTTTTTTTTGCAATGGCCCACGTGGCGGCACGTGCCACGTGCCACGTGGCACCGATCGACCGGCGACCGGCACCGGCACCGGCACCTGGGGGCCGAACTGGCGCATCGAACGGTGCCACGCGCGTGTTGCTGTGCCTTTCGTCAGCGAGCTGTGGCCAAATGCCTCAGACAAACAGACAGACAAGCAAGCAAGCAAGCAAGCAAGCAAGCAAGCAAGCAAGCAAGCAAGCAAGCAAGCAAGCAAGCAAGCAAGCAAGCAAGCAGGCAAGCAGGCAAGCAAGCAAGCAAGCAAGCAAGCAAGCAAGCAAGCAAGCAAGCAAGCAAGCAAGCAAGCAAGCAAGCAAGCAAGCAAGCAAGCAAGCAAGCAAGCAAGCAAGCAAGCAAGCAAGCAAGCAAGCAAGCAAGCAAGCAAGCAAGCAAGCAAGCAAGCAAGCAAGCAAGCAAGCAAGCAAGCAAGCAAGCAAGCAAGCAAGCAAGCAAGCAAGCAAGCAAGCAAGCAAGCAAGCAAGCAAGCAAGCAAGCAAGCAAGCAAGCAAGCAAGCAAGCAAGCAAGCAAGCAAGCAAGCAAGCAAGCAAGCAAGCAAGCAAGCAAGCAAGCAAGCAAGCAAGCAAGCAAGCAAGCAAGCAAGCAAGCAAGCAAGCAAGCAAGCAAGCAAGCAAGCAAGCAAGCAAGCAAGCAAGCAAGCAAGCAAGCAAGCAAGCAAGCAAGCAAGCAAGCAAGCAAGCAAGCAAGCAAGCAAGCAAGCAAGCAAGCAAGCAAGCAAGCAAGCAAGCAAGCAAGCAAGCAAGCAAGCAAGCAAGCAAGCAAGCAAGCACCACACAGACAAAGTCACTACACGAATAGGCTGCCCCAGTGTAAACCTCCGATCTTTCACCTTGGCCTTGGCGATCTTGGCCTCTGCCATACACTTCGTTCTCAGTGGGAACTGAACAGCAGAAGTATCAGATGAAGGTCGGCAAATATACTGGAAACGCAGGAGATGCCCTCATCCGTTCAACAACGCAAAGTTCTCCACGAAGGATCAGGACAATGACACTTGGAGCCAGCCCCCACCAGTAACAGTTGGCAGCACTCGGGCGTTTGGACGTTAAAAACCTACTACACCATAGGGTTCCCATCAGGCCTGCGTCGTCCGCATGCCCCCAACGTGATTGGGCGGTTTGGGTAAATGACGTGCAAAAGGGTGTCACTTTTCTATCTTTTTATACAATTTGCGTGAGTGAATATGACTTAATGTTACGCATTTACATGTTTTATTGAACAGAATTTCACGTTTCATTGTTAAAATCCGTTTTAGGTCAACTGTTCTTAATATTTGACAAAGCAGCAATTTAGCTGCCTTTTCAATATTTTGCACCATTTTAAGGTGCCATTGGAGAAAATTAGCGACTGTGGCGCAGAAAATGCAAGCAAATATTTCGGAAACGGTACCAACACAATCTATTGGGATGTCGTGACTGAAATTAAGTTGGGGTAATTATCTCATGTTTTATTTTTTTCTTCAAGTTTTGACTTTCACTTTTTCAAGTGACAGAGACACCTACTCACAAGGGCTCTGACACAGTGGAGACGGGAGGGGAGGGTGTTGATGTGCCTCCTCCAATTTTTGGATGTCTAAACCACACCTATACAGTTTGGGGCATACTGCAGGGAGCCTGGAGGTCTTTTTAAATCATTTTTTATTTTGTATGCAGTGCCCATGGGTGTAATGCTAACAGTAAAAAAGTTGAGATCCATAGCTTGTTAAAAAAAACTGCCAAGTGACATGTTCATGCACCAAGTTTTTATATATAAATTTAGTCTGAATGTTTTTTAATGGATGGATTTCCGAGCTCAGGCCCTCGCTAAGCATAGCTTGTTGCGCAGGCCCTGATCCTACCACCCAATCAAGCAATTGCTGGCGTCCGGCAGAATTTAGAAGCGGAAGTTTGATGTGCCTGACATACCTGGACACGGTCTGCCCCGCCCTCTGACGTCACCAATCAAAGATGGGCAGAGTATGTGCAGTGGCTTCGTGCAAGACATGGTTTGGTGGAAGGACAAAAAAGCAGAAAGCAAAGGGTAGCAGTTTTTTCAACTTCCCAAAAGACAAAAATCTTGCAAGTATCTGGCCAGCAAAATGTAAGAGGGCCGATCCTTTTGATCCTTCCAAATCGTGCATTTGCTCTGAACACTTCTCCTCTGAAGACCTCTGCCAGACCTACCTATCCAAAGTCAAGCTGATGCCAAATGGAATGCACCGACCATCCCTGAAGCCTGATGCCATACCTTCCTTGAACCTTCCATCCAACTCCTCCTGGTATGAACTGTTGTCGTGTCATATTTGGTGTATATGTTTAATGGTGGCATGATCAAACATATCATGTCACTTTAATTTTGTTGCGTTTTTGTATGTGCTGTAGTTAAGTATGTTGCAAAGATGAGCATTCATTCTGTAAGTGAATGCATTGTGTAAGCTACTTTTTTAACTGATTTTTTTTTATTCAATTTTAACTATTTTTGTCCATTGTGTTTACAAGTGACACAATGCTTTTTATAACAATATCAAGTCAAGTCATGCATGAAATTATAAATACCTAGTTAAACTTTTGATACATCAGTAATAAATAAAGAAAGCAACAATCATTGTTAGTCATATTTTGTTATTGTAGTTTCAAAATATTATACAGTTTGCTTGCATTCTCAGGTCACTAAAGATAGTTTGCTAATTGCCACTCTTACACCAATTGTTTTGCTTGTTTGATATCTGGGTGCATTTTACTGTAATACTATTCCTTTCTATGATACTATACTTATATAGTTACCTATACACACCTACAACTACTTATGCAGCACTTATAAGTCACTATACCTTTATAATTTCACCTTTCCCTTCTGATAACCAAACATTGCTTTGCAGTGACACCATCAAGGGAGAACGTCTTCAGAGACGGAGCACCATCAAGGCCTTGAACAGTCTTCTGGAGGAGCACCAGCCTGGCTGCTCTACAACAGCTGCAGATCATCAGGGACAGTCGGATGCTGCCAGGAGGAATAACAGGTAAACAGTGTTGCTGATCACAATCATATGATTAAGACTATTCTAACTCTATTATTATGACTATTGTGATATTTAATTTAAACCATAGGGGCTTTATTTGTTTGCTTCAGATACTATTGTCCGTTATGCCTGGTATGGCTTGCCTATCATTTTATTTGGCCTCTGACCCTGACCTGTATATTTTGCATGTGCTAGGTTCTGAATAGAAACAAAATCAATCATAGCTATATTGGTTAGTGCTTGTGCGAGGAACATATTGTATAGGCAAATTATAATTAGTTTTATCATTTATGACCTCTTCCTCGAAATTAAAATATAATAGTACCAAAAAACGTTATATTAATATTTCGATCACAGATCTTCATCAGAAATTATACATTACCAAAACGACAATAATCAGAATACAAGTTTCGACTGCATATTGTTTCCCGCGTTTTTTTACACATTTTCGCGCGACATTTCTCGCGATCTTTATTCATACGGGCACAACCTTCTAGAGGATACATCAACTTCGGTCTGCATAAATAGTCGACATCATCTCGCATATATATCACAGCATCACCTATTAACAAACAAACATTCAAGCCCATATCTAACAACATGCATAAATATACAATAAAACGAAAAAAAAATACAATGTTGCCAAACCTAAAAAGATGTATCTACACGAACAATGCCATCGTAAAAGGGCGGAAGTGTTGAATTTTACATGATTGGCCACGATGACACATTGGAGTTCAGCTTTGGTTGTTCCTTTCTAATCAAAATAGACTCTGCGATTTTTCGGTCCGGGTGGTCCTTAGCTCTGTAAAGCACTTGAACTTGAATGGGTGTAGGGGTGTGCCCCGCTTCAGGATGAGCCATCTTGAAATGGTCCCCCATCGGTGTATCATCCTTCCTGCCTACCATGTCTCGGACATGTTCATTAAATCTTAGTCTCAGCGGGCGTTTGGTTTCTCCTATATAATTTGCGTCACAGAGCTTGCACCTAAGCTTATACACAACATTTTTCTGTGTGCACTGTCCTCTAAACCCACTCTTGCATAAATTACATCTATTTCCCCCCGGGCAGCGAGGCGGCGTGAAAGCTGAGCGCACTAACTGACTTTTCAACTTATTCTCGTTTGATGACTATAAGGACAAAGTAGAGGCTATTTTGAATGATTCCCAAAAGTATGAGAAACTCCAGAAAAATCCCGTCCCAAAAGTAGAGGCTAAAACTAAACAAGTGCTTAAATCTGTAACCAGGAACAAACTTCCAGATAAAGTTGTGGAGGAACTGACGCCTAGGCACAGCAGGACACCCGTTTTTTACGGTTTACCTAAAGACCACAAGCCTGCTGTTCCTTTGCGTCCTGTCGTTTCAGGCTCGGGGGGACCCACGGAAAAGACAGCTTGCCTTCTTGAAACGATACTTAAGCAGCTTTTGGCATTCATCCCCACCCACCTCTGGGACACTAAGGATTTCCTCTCACGAGCAGCGGACCACAGTAGATCTAAGCCACTACCCGAAGGGGCCATCTTTTTCAGTATAGATGTGGTCAATTTATATGGTAGCGTACCAGTAGCAGAAGCGATAGATGCCGCCAAGGAGAAACTCGAGACTCATGGCCAGGACATTGAGACGTTTGGGCTCAGCTATGAGGATATTTGTACTCTATTAGAACAGTGTCTTCGCAATAACGTCTTCTCGTTTGGAGATGACTTCTACAGGCAGACACAGGGCATCGCTATGGGTAACCCTTGCGCTCCTTTAGCGATCATTTTCTTGGATAGGTTTGAGCAGCAGGCTTTGGCGAACGCAGTTCACAAACCGGACTTTTTAGTCAGATACATAGACGACTATGCGGGGATTTGGACACATGGGGAGCAGGCACTGTTAGAGTTCCTTCAGTATCTCAACAGCTCACACCCGAACCTGGAATTCACACTGGATCACTCAACAAGACATAAAGACATAAAAGACATAAAAGAAAAGTGCAACAAAGAGCCTCTTGGGCCCATCCGAGGTTGCACCCCCCCCCCCCCCACCAGTCTCGCCCCTTCAAATCACCTTACTCTACCTGCATAAAAGAAGGCTAATCCCACGAGTATTTATGAACTAATCCCTTCTCTGTAAAGTATTTATCTAATCTAATTTTGAAGGAAGCAAGTGTCACTGCATCAGCGACATCCCCTGGTAGCATATTCCAATGTCCTACAACCCTTCTACTGAAAAATGACTGTCGTAGCCTAGTGCTACTTTGTTTCATAATGAGTTTATGCTGATGACCTCTACCTCGATTTTCCCTATTGAACTCAAACATACCCTTTAAATATCCAGAATGCTGACTATTTACAAATTTGAAGACTTCAATTAGATCTCCTCTTAGCCTTCTATATCTAAGTGAAAACATACCCAATTTCCTTAATCTATCTTCATAAGGTAAACTACCAAGACAATTAATCATTTTTGTTGCCCTTTTTTGAACTCTTTCTAACAACCAGCAATCTTTCTCATATGTTGGAGACCAGGCTTGTACACAATACTCCAAATGTGGTCTAACGTATGCACAATACAGTTTTGTTATTACCTTTTCACTCTTGTAGGAAACATTTCTGTTAATGGCCCCTAGCATTCTAAGTGCCTTTTTCCTAGCTTCTACAACCTGGTCTGACGCTGATAGTCTATTGTTTACCACGACACCTAAATCTCTTTCCTTTTCAATCTGCTCCATTTTCTGCCCACCCATTTCATACCTATGTTTACTGCTAACCCGTGTTAATGTTTACTGTTTACTGCTTAATGTTTACTGCTAACAAGAGACAAAGGGGTCCCTTTCTTGGACACTTGTGTAACAATCACTACTTCCGTGACAGGACAGCGTAAACTGGAGACGGAGCTCTACATTAAGCCGACAAACTCAGGGATCGTCTTGCATGCTTCATCAGCTCACCCTACAGCTACCAAGCACAATATGATCAGGAATATGTTTCATAGAGCCTTGAACAATTCATCTAGCAAAGAAAAAGAGGATGGTAGCGTAGATAAAATTCACACCTTACTTTTAGGGAATGGGTATTCACTGAAACTACTGAAAAGGCTCTTCAGGGAGGTTCGCCTGTCCAGAGGCGCTAGACACAGGCGGAAACGGACAGCGGGGGAGGATGGGTACTTAACGCTACCATATATTGACGAAAATTTGCTTTGCAAAGTAAAGAAGGTGGTGAAAAGATCGGGCTTAAACGTTAGGCTAGCTTGGAGAAACGAGAATAAGTTGAAAAGTCAGTTAGTGCGCTCAGCTTTCACGCCGCCTCGCTGCCCGGGGGGAAATAGATGTAATTTATGCAAGAGTGGGTTTAGAGGACAGTGCACACAGACAAATGTTGTGTATAAGCTTAGGTGCAAGCTCTGTGACGCAAATTATATAGGAGAAACCAAACGCCCGCTGAGACTAAGATTTAATGATCATGTCCGAGACATGGTAGGCAGGAAGGATGATACACCGATGGGGGACCATTTCAAGATGGCTCATCCTGAAGCGGGGCACACCCCTACACCCATTCAAGTTCAAGTGCTTTACAGAGCTAAGGACCACCCGGACCGAAAAATCGCAGAGTCTATTTTGATTAGAAAGGAACAACCAAAGCTGAACTCCAATGTGTCATCGTGGCCAATCATGTAAAATTCAACACTTCCGCCCTTTTGCGATGACATTGTTCGTGTAGATACATCTTTTTAGGTTTGGCAACATTGTATTTTTTTCTCGTTTTATTGTATATTTATGCATGTTGTTAGATATGGGCTTGAATGTTTGTTTGTTAATAGGTGATGTTATTACACGGCTCGTATGTTAACGGCTCATGTGATATTTTTGCCTATTGCCCGGTGCCATGACGACGTCAAACAGCACAATAAAACTTATAGCACCTCAAGTTGGAAGTTGCATTAGGTTTTGAGGTCGTCATGGTTGTCATGGTAGCGGGCAATAGTAAGTTGCGCGTGCATTTGTGCTTTCCAAAAAAAATCAATTCTTGCCACATTCAGGTAGAAAGTCATTTTCATTTTGTAAGGAGTCGTAGTTAATGCCACTGGATAATTATCCTAATCTTACAAGCATGTCCGAAAAACCGCGCTTTGAGCTTCTTGATAAGCATGAACTCGAAGAACTGCTCTTTTCGCGAAGATCAGAGAGCACCAATCGAGCTATCAAAGCCGGAGGGGACGTATTCCTCCAATTTTTGTCTGCCAAAGGATTGTTCATGCACCACTTTTTAGATAACAATGATTCACTTGACAACGCAGTAAAGGAATTTTTCCTAACCGTAAAGCGCAAGGATGGCGAAAGATACAAATCCAAGAGCCTCCACGGCCTGAAGTACGGAATAAAGCAATTCCTAATCAAGGAATTGGGGAAGGATATCGGGGATGACAAAAGCTTCCCGTTGACTGCTGAGTCATTCAAGGTGCGCTACTTCCTTTTTTATATGCACACATCTTGGTCTCGAAATCATATGAAAACATATGAGGCCGTGAGGGAATGTGACAAATAGAACACGTTTATTCAAAAAATGGCAGGGCTGGCCAGTGGCCATGTAATAAAATCAATAGTGCATGGGGGAGCGGGCAATAGTCGAAAATATTGACCTCTGTAACGTCACTGTCGCCCTCGGGTGAAGACCGTATAAAGTGCCATTGCCCTCGGCTTCGCCTCGGGCAATGGCACTTTATACGGTCTCCACCCGAGGGCTACAGTGACGTCACATCGGTCAATATTTTCGACTATTGCCCGCTCCCTCATGCACTATTCATATACTGTGATATATATGCGAGATGATGTCGACTATTTATGCAGATCGAAGTTGATGTATCCTCTAGAAGGTTGTGCCCGTATGAATAAAGATCGCGAGAAATGTCGCGCGAAAATGTGTAAAAAAACGCGGGAAACAATATGCAGTCGAAACTTGTATTCTGATTATTGTCGTTTTGGTAATGTATAATTTCTGATGAAGATCTGTGATCGAAATATTAATATAACGTTTTTTGGTACTATTATATTTTAATTTCGAGGAAGAGGTCATAAATGATAAAACTAATTATAATTTGCCTATTCAATCATAGCTATCTGATTTCGGCCAAGTAGTTAAAAGGAACATCACAAATTTGTTTTTCCTAGTATTTATGCATCTTCAGTAAGAGAGTTCTATTTTCACGCAAAAATAGTTTTGTGATCATGGCGAAAATCGAACCTATATATCTTTCATGTGCATAATACTATGCAGTGACTAATTGTAGTATACTATGTGATATTGTGATATGACCAATCGACCTTGCCATGTATTTTTGATCAATTTTATCCAAGCTTTTGAATGGACGGATTTGCGGTCAGAAGCTGTGCTAAGCAGACCTTGTTGTATAGGTCCTGAATCTCGATCCCTGCCATCCAATCGGGAATTTTCGGGTAGCCGACATAATTTAGATCGAACCTACCTACCTGCCCCCACATAACTGGACATGGCCCGCCCCGCCCACTGGCGTCATCTGGTCTTGAGTGCGGCCGCTGCCACCGACCGCAGGCCATCCAAGTCAGGAGCAAATGGCGAGCGCAGAAGCAACTCGAGCCTTGGCTCTCCTTGTCTTGTGGTCTAAGCCCAGCAGAACTGCTCAAGATTCTGAAACTTACTTACCAGCTGGAGCCATGACAAATTGCACCCATTTTCAGATACTGATAGCATACAGTCTGCTGATATGTTACAGTAATGTAACTGTTCACCCAAATAATAACGTGATTTAGCACAATATAATCATCGTTTTATTTTCAGGGTCTCAGCGTCATCAGCTGCGGTCCGTCGCCTCAGGAGGGAGGTCGCCCGACTGCGGGCGCAGCACCAGGCTGACCTACAGAAATGGCGGCGTCACACCGCGCGTCTTCGCCGCGAGGTGTGAGCTCCGTCGGAAAATGGCGGCACCGAGCGCCAGCCCAGTGCCCAAAGGTCGCATTGGAGCTGTCCTCAGTCAGCAGCAGCTGAAGAGGTTGTCGACGGGACGGCGCACCTGCTGGCAAGGAGAAGACGTCAGTAAGGCCATCGGGCTCCGCTGTATCAGCCGGAAGGCTTATGCGTACGTCCGATGTGCCATGATGATGCCCCTGCCATCGGAGAGCACGCTGTCGAGGTGGACCCGCACGTTCCAGCTGGGCTTGGGCGGCCTGATCGACGCGGCGCTGTGGGTCCTGCAGCCCTCAGTACAGGCGATGACTGGACTGGACCGGATCTGCTGCATCTGCTTTGACGAGATGTCGCTCAACTACCGCCCGACGTACGACCAGAGCGGAGACGTGGTCCTGGACGGCAGCAAGCTCCAGCTCATGATGGTTCGCGGCCTCTGCTCACCCTGGAAACAGCCCTTCTGCCAAGAACTGGATGCGCCCGTCACCGTCAAGAAGCTCACCACAGTGGTCCGTACTCTGGAAGATCTGGGCCTCGACGTTCGGGCGGTGACAAGCGACATGGCCCCTACCAACGAGGTCCTTTGGCGGGACGCTGGTGTGAGCCTCAAGAAAACCTGGATACCTCATCCTGCTGACTCAACCAAGTAAGTGTTTTCCCTGTTTTCTCTCAAATTTAGTGTGTTGTCTTTCATATTTTGTAAAACGCGACCTGCAAACATCTACTTTAACATCCAGATTGGCTTTGTGCATTTTCATGTCCATTATACTAGATATACAACGATATCCAGACTACACCGACATCCACGACACATTTCATTGTCCAGTACCGTGTATGAAAAAGTTTAAATATTGGATACGTTTTTCATCATTTTCACATTCATTATTACGCGCGGTTGCGACCTGTGTATGTTGATCAGCAATTCTATACTATTATGTAAAGGTAGATATGGAATATAGTGCTGTTCAGATATTGTATTGTTTTGCCATCGTGATAATTGAAGCTAAATATATGTCTCCTTATTAATAAATCATTCTGCACTCGGCCTGACAGTCATGGAATACATGCCCATTTCATAATTGCAGCAGTTTAGCTTTGCTTGATGACATAGATTTCATGTAAAAAAATGCTACTATAGGCAGTACTATAGTCTTATAGTCCGTTTAGTCCGTTAGACTATATCCGTTTAGTCCGTTTAGTCCGTTAGACCGTCCGTTAGTACTATAGTCCGTTTTTTTAAAGTTGGGACTCGACTGTAAGAAAATTTCGCGAACAGCGCGAGTTATACGCATGAATTTCTCGAAATGCTTGCCGGCTCAAAAACCGCTCATTCAAGTCAATGAGCGCTTTTTTTTAGACGGCAAGCATGTCGAGAAGTCCATGCATATAACTCGCGCTGTTAGCGAAATGGTCTTTACAGTCGAGACCCAACTAAAAAAACGGATTATAGGCATATCTTAACCCTATTAGTGGCAGGCAGGCAGGGGTGTGGGGCGGATTCCGCCCCCCCCCCCCCAGAGATCTGGAGATCTACCGGTCCGATTTTCACAAATCAAACGGCGTTGGATTCCCCTCAACACGATCTACATTTCTATACAATAAAATCCGACATTTTTGATAGAGGGGCAACAGGGGGCAAAAACGACAAATATTAGAGGTATTTGTGATCCAACACAGCTGTCATGTTTATCAACCAATTTCAACGCAACTAATGGGGATCGATAGAGATTGAATTGGGGATTGATATATGATGGTGACTTTTGAAAATTCAAAAATCATAGGCGTGTTCAGGTCACTAAATTTTGGGGTAAAATAAATGTCTTATAAAACCGTATCTTTTCTTCTTTTTCGATAAATTAAATGGTACGCTATTGTGACATCGGACACAACAGTTATACAGCATATTTGCATCCATAGGCGGTGCCAGGTTAACGAAAAGGGAGGCAAAATATAAAAAAATAACTTCCTGTAAACCTCCCCTTTTCAAGTCCCTGAGACCGCCTCTGTCGTGCAATATTTATTATAGTTCCCTAAAATCAACTAATTTGCACTTGTTTCAATCACTGTAAACCTATGTAACTCCTTTATACTTCATGCAGTTAGGAAGAAGCCGTGAAGATCGCATCTCCGTATTATCGCTAAATGTCACATACAAAATCCTCCCAAAACTGGGCCCTGGAACCGCCTCTGTTAAGGTTAGGAACTCAAAATTGTGCCTCCATATGCAGAATTCAATTCTAGGAAAAGTCCCAAAATTTCATGGGCCTGCTCTTAGCCGTTCGGGAGATAGCTGCGAAAACCCTGAGGGGTGGTCAGAATCTGCCCCCTCCCCCTGCCACTAATAGGGTTAAGTTGTCATGTAATCAAAATGGCATAATAATATATTTTCAGCTTTCTAACATATATATATATATATATATATATATATATATATATATATATATATATATATATATATATATATATATATATATATATATATATATATATATATATATATATATATATATATATATATATATATATATATATATATATATATATATATATATATATATATATATATATATATATATATATATATATATATATATATATATATATATATATATATATATATATATATATATATATATATATATATATATATATATATATATATATATATATATATATATATATATATATATATATATATATATATATATATATATATATATATATATATATATATATATATGACCCTTTTCCAGTTAAGTATCTCATAAGTAAGCTAATAACAGCAACAAATTGCATACTTTCAGGAAGCTGTGGGTCTTCGCTGACGTTCCCCATCTAGTGAAGCTGGTGCGGCACCACGTGGTGAAGGAGAACGGAGGTCTGCTGGTCCCCGACGGGTGCGGTGGCGAGGTCCTGCTGGATGCGGCTCCGTTTCGGGAACTGCGGGCCCTAGACTGCGGCGAGATGAAGATCTGCCCGAAACTGACAGATCTGTGCATCGAGGTTTGTAATTACCTTTATTTTATGACTGATATATTAATAAAGCTATATGGTCCAGTCGGTCGGAAAACGCTGGAAAACGCTGAAGTACGCGGTTAATTTCGTGACAATTGTAGATACGCCAATGGCATAACCAAGATGACATTGTTAGCTCTCTTCACCGTTGGGACGGTTGGTTGTTTTATATTGGTTTGTTCTGGCAAAGAGTTCGGATACACAACTTTTAAAGCGTCCAAAACGTCAATAATTTACGCCAAAAAACGCTCTGATTCTGAAGTTATCCTACATTCTCGTTGGTTTCCTTAAATATTGATTTCATAATTAGTTACTTATATAGTTATTAATAAACTACATCAACTGTAAATGCATTAACTGCAACTTCTGCAATCTGATTTGGGTTCAATGTCATTCCAGACCCGTAACCAGACCGCCCAGCGGGTGTACCTGGCCACGCGGCTCTTCTCCGGCACGGTGGCCGCGGCCATGGAGACTGTGCTCGCCAAACCAGCAATTGGCCGAGCCGTCCGGACGGTGGACCGCTGGTTCGACACAATGAACAGCCAGTGCAGCAGCGACGCCAAGCTGGAGCGGCATGCTTACGGGAGCTCGGATGCCGCAAAAGCAGCTCAGGGCTCAGCCCTGCGGGACATGGACGACCTGATCGCCAACGCCCGGAAGCTTGGTGCCAGACGTCGGCCCGGCACGGCCTCACCAGCAGCGCTGCTCCCGTTCCAGCGGGGCATCCTCCGCAGTTCAGCGTCGGTGCGTGGACTGTACGAAGACCTCAGAGCAGCGTACCCGGGTCAGCTGAGCTACATCCTCACTTCCAGACTGAACCAAGATTGCCTCGAGAACGCTTTCAGCCAGCTCCGAGGCATGGGCGGACAGAATACGAACCCGGATGCGGTTGAAGTTCGCCAGCGGCTGAGGGCGATGCTGATGGCCCCGTCAGCTCTGAGGGCTATCTCGTGCCCGGAGCGTGCTGTCGAGGTGGAGCCAGGTCCCACCGACTACCTCAGCACTGGCCAACCTCCTGTGGCTCCACCAAGCACCAGCTCCACTCTCAGTGTATCTGAACTGGATGGCGTGACTATCGAGGTGAGGTGTGAATCCTAAATTCAACAGATTTGTTCTTGAATGCTAATCGTTATTCACATTCATTATAACACTTTCGCGTTTTTTTAGATTATAAAAAATAATATATTTGGATTGCCTGCTATTATCGTTTGATTTGGCGAAGTTCGAACTTTTGCAACTAATTTATTTATTTATTTATTTGGCCGACGGCCTGAACCATTTACAGCCGGTCACCAAATAACGTGATTTGTTGCGTTGCAAGAACATGATTGGCCTGGTTACCATGCTATTTTTGTTTACTGAATACCTACAGGTAATTATTGAAGAAATATCCGATAAATCAAATTCCCATTACGGCTGATGAAGATACTTATGATCGTAAATCTCCGTTTATATATCATTCCACCACATCAGCAAAACCTTATATACGAGTCCTTCAGCTGTACCAAATGTGTGTTTTCAGTTCATCAACCCGGTGGACGAAGAGGATGTGGTCGAGCTCGACCACGCCTACTCGAAGGTCACGGAGGCAGCTGGGCCTGGCCAGGAAGACAGCGAGCTGGGCCTAGAGCGTGAAGGCCTGACATTCGTCGCTGGGTACGTGGCGTCCAAGATGCGCCACGTCGAACCATCGTTGGGCTGCGTCACCTCAGCTGCGACAGACGCCATGCTGGAGTCGGTGCCCAGCTCCTGGCTGTCCACCATCAGCCGCGGTCAGCTCCACCTCCCGCATCGCTGGTGGATGGATGTGGTGGAAAACTTCGATGACATCTTCTGTGGCATCATGGCCGAAACCTTCAGCCGCGAGGCGGGTATTATGAAGCGGCTGGTGGGGGCCATCAGCGCTCGGTACCCGCATCTCGACATACGCGTGGCGCGCCGGCTCGCACACGTTCGGCTTCACCTGCGTATCAAATGGCTGCGCCAGAAGCTCGTTGGCAAGCGACTCGACAGGCGTGACCAGAAGCAGATTCGGCAACACGTCAACAGCCAGCGGTAGGACGGTGCAGTGTGGCTGCGGTGACAGCTGCTGATGGTGCCCGATTGTGCATGTGATGAGACGACTGTTGACCTGCTTTTTCTTGAATCAACAACTGTATGTCGGATGTCTCGCCATCGCGTTTTGTCGTATTGTTCTGCGAGCCGATAGTGTACGAGTTTCGGTGCATACACGCGGTACGTGGGTCGTGGTGTGGGTGAACTGCTTGTTGAAGGTTTTCCGGCATCCAATAACATTTTGGACATTCTGAGTGGCGCTTTTGATTCGTATTTCAGTTTGTTGAGATGGTACAAGATCTCACTTTGACGGTTACGTGTTGATGGCGCGCTCACCAGTCACCACACCTTAATTTTGATTTATACTGATTTACCGGTAACCTACAGCCACACAAATTTCACACAATGTGTGCAATTGATGCCCGAACACTTGTTAAAAACGGCGCGCCGCCGTTTTTCCGCTATCGACGGAAACCCGGAGGGGAGGTTGACGCCCCCTCCCGGCACGGCGCGGGTTAAAAACATAACTAACATTTTCATCAGCCCACAAGGGGCCCATTTATCTTATTTTATTTATTTCCTAGTCCTACGAGACTATGGTGCCCAGTCACAGGAGGGCTCCTGCTCACTGCTCCCACTGCTCTGCGTGGGAGCTCGCCCCGCACCTGGTCCGGATTAGAGTTGGGGACAGCAGTCCGGAGAGTGAGCGGCACCGGGTACTCCCACTTCTCAGAACACCGCCTTAATAACTAGACTAATCCACGTTTTTTACCTCTGCCATGCATGCTACATTGAAGTCGAGTCCTAACAAAATGACTAATTACGAAAACTATAACTTGAAATGTTCGCACGTCGACGCAGCGCGAGCAGGAGCTCGCGGCTACGGCTATGGGCCTGAGTCAGGCCCTAGGTAGGAGGAACAGGCCGCCTGAATCTCAGAGCTCACTCGACGGCCCCCTCCCCCCGGTCCTCTCAGCTACCAAGCTCACAGTTTTTTTTTAGCATTACCTCATTAGCCAGGGATGCAGCCTAGGGGCTTAGGGGCCTCGAGAGGGCGGACTGGGACCACTTCGGGACCCCTGCCGCTCGCCACGACAGGGGCGGGTTAAGCCCAACGGAGTCCACCTCGTGGAGGTGTGTCCATCCAGAATCCAATCACTTGAGAAACCGGTGACTTCCTTAACTAAACACTCTCATCGACGTTTGGGCTGTCCTGAAAGCCGTCTCCCGAGGCGCCATCTCCACCTGGCAGCGGAGTTGGCCGGACGGTTGCAGGTACAGGTCTGTCATGGTGACCCGACTGCACGGGCCGGTCGAAATGGAGGACCAACTCGTTGCGGTCGAATGTCGATGTGTACCAGTTCCGGGCCGGCCGCTGGAGCGGTTCGGAGCAGCCTACTTGGCACTTGCACCGGCTCGGCCGCTGACCGATGCCGGCTGCACACAGTGCCTGTTATGGATATCTGCCTGTTCGGAAATCGCCGAAATATAATATAAATGACTTAAAAATGAGATATATCGTACCGATTCGAACAGTCTAAATATATATAAATTAATTCCATCCTAAATTGTGTTTGCAATATCACGGGAAAACAATTTGTTTCGCGTTTGAACTTGGTCAATAGAACGCGTACGCGGCAGCCTCCCGGCTGGTTGACACCCTCTATGACGTCATCCCGGACACCTGCGCAGAAGGATGCGCAGTGGGACGACGCTACCTGGTATCTATTGCCTTGGTTCCCATGTAAAATCGATGATTTTCCAGGGTAAACGGGTAGAACAGTAAGGAATGTAACGCCCAAATGAATTAGACAAGATATAATTTGTATCGTAATTGTTTTTGTCTATTATAAATTAAACGTATTGTTTGCTAAACTAAAAAACATGACCTTTTCCTCGAAAATGTGAAAATCCAATGTTATCCAAATGTTATTATTATGTTGTAATATTTCGAATGAATTCCGTGGGCAATATCGTGCATAAATCTATAGTATGCTGTTCTTGATGTATGGTATGCGATGGAAGATAAATATTTTGTAGGTGGTGCGATCGAAGCAATTGTCACGATTGTGAAGCATTATTTTGTATTTAAAGAGGCAGTTAGGAAAACGTCGTGTCGAAATGTTTTACTGTTTGATAAAGGCCTGTGGCCGAAATATTACAACATAATAATAACATTTGGATAACATTGGATTTTCACATTTTCGAGGAAAAGGTCATGTTTTTTAGTTTATTAATTATATCAAATATGTTCCTCGCACAAGCACTAAACTCTATAAAGTACATTGTTTGCTATCATTAACTTCTATTTCCATAGATTACATCTTTATTTATTGAATTAAACGCCAGCAAATATACGAAGTAGAAGTCAAAGTAGTGTATTTGCAGTACATGTGTAGTGCATTTGGAAGCGATCATATTTAATTATACTACGAAGTAGTAGTTGAAGTAGTGTATATTTTAGTACTGTAGTAGCATTTGGAAGCCGTCAGCGGTCGTTCCGACATTTTTTTAACCCCCAAGTCCATTTAACCCCTTTACGCCCGGAATATCGAAAAATGATATATAAAAACGTTGTAGCTAAGGCTTGTAGATATCTGTTGCAGAAGTTGGATTTAAAATATGTACCATAGGTTACGAGCCAGTCTCGTCTGAAAATCATCGATTTAACATGGGAACCCTATGGTGTAGTAGGTTTTTAACGCCCAAACGCCCGAGTGCTGCCAACTGTTACTGGTGGGGGCTGTGATTTTCAGACGAGACTGGCTCGTAACCTATGGTACATATTTTAAATCCGACTTCTGAAACATATAGCTACAAGTCTTAGCTACAACGTTTTTATTTATCATTTTTCGATATTCCGGGCGTAAAGGGGTTAAATCGGCTAGGGGGTTAAAAAATGTCGGAACGAACGCTGATCGCTTCTAAATGCTACTACAGTACTGAAATATACACTACTTCGACTACTACTTCGTAGTATAATTTAATATGATCGCTTCCAAATGCTACTACATGTACTGCAAATACACTACTTTGACTACTACTTCGTATATTTGCTGGCGTTTAATTCAGTAAATAAAGATGTAATCTATGGAAATAGAAGTTATTGATAGCAAACTATACCTTTAATTTATAATAGACAAAACAATTACGATACAAATTGTATCTTGTCTAATTAAATTGGGCGTTACATTCCTTACTGTTCTACCCGTTGTTCTATTACCCTGCCTGGAGCAAACACTGCGCACAGCACTACAAGAACGCCAACTGGCACAAGGGTTGGCGTGCCTCCACTCTCCTAGGGTCATGCATGAACAAAAACATGAAGACGGCGTGGATTGGCATCACTTGGAATCCGTGGAAAGGTAACAAGTACTCGCTGAAGAACGCCGAGCTGAAGGTGAGGCCGGTCAACTATTGTGTATTTGATATACTAATAGCTGATGCGTGCCAAGTTACAGTTGTGATAGTCGTAACCGCAAGCTTATTGTATGCAGTGCTATATCACCATGACAACCTTTCCGCGAGCGTACCAAAACAATCAGTTTGCCTGTAATGAATGTGATGTATGTATACAACTGATTTGTTTTTGTTGCTGTTTTTGCTGCCCAATCTGTAAATAAACTGTTATGAACGAGATGCCGTTTATACGTTGTGATGTTCCCAGCCCAGTGTGATGTTCCTAGCATCAAATAAACTTTGGGAAAGTACTGCGCTGATGTATGATAACGCGGGAATATTTGGCGCGGGAAAAGGTGTCATAACGGAGTATGATGCCCGCAAAGGGGTCGTGACACCAATATAAAAGGCATATGTGGGAGTCTGATGCCCGCAAAGGGGTCGTGACACCAATATAAAAGGCATATGTGGGAGTCTGATGCCCGCAAAGGGGTCGTGACACCAATATAAAAGGCATATGTGGGAGTCTGATGCCCGCAAAGGGGTCGTGACACCAATATAAAAGGCATATGTGGGAGTCTGATGCCCGCAAAGGGGTCGTGACACCAATATAAAAGGCATATGTGGGAGTCTGATGCCCGCAAAGGGGTCGTGACACCAATATAAAAGGCATATGTGGGAGTCTGATGCCCGCAAAGGGGTCGTGACACCAATATAAAAGGCATATGTGGGAGTCTGATGCCCGCAAAGGGGTCGTGACACCAATATAAAAGGCATATGTGGGAGTATGATGCCCGCAAAGGGGTCGTGACACCAATATAAAAGGCATATGTGGGAGTCTGATGCCCGCAAAGGGGTCGTGACACCAATATAAAAGGCATATGTGGGAGTCTGATGCCCGCAAAGGGGTCGTGACACCAATATAAAAGGCATATGTGGGAGTCTGATGCCCGCAAAGGGGTCGTGACACCAATATAAAAGGCATATGTGGGAGTCTGATGCCCGCAAAGGGGTCGTGACACCAATATAAAAGGCATATGTGGGAGTCTGATGCCCGCAAAGGGGTCGTAACACCAATATAAAAGGCATATGTGGGAGTCTGATGCCCGCAAAGGGGTCGTGACACCAATATAAAAGGCATATGTGGGAGTCTGATGCCCGCAAAGGGGTCGTGACACCAATATTAAAGGCATATGTGGGAGTCTGATGCCCGCAAAGGGGTCGTAACACCAATATAAAAGGCATATGTGGGAGTCTGATGCCCGCAAAGGGGTCGTGACACCAATATAAAAGGCATATGTGGGAGTCTGATGCCCGCAAAGGGGTCGTGACACCATATTAAAGGCATATGTGGGAGTCTGATGCCCGCAAAGGTGGCAT
>JAXIVJ010006740.1:27500-64964 GCA_036785665.1 Chirona hameri | reverse complement strand
CGGAGGCGGTGTTGTACCGCCTCCGGGCATACCACACCGCCTCCGGGCATACAACACCGCCTCCGGGCATACTACACCGCCTCCGGGCATACCACACCGCCTCCGGGCATACCACACCGCCTCCGGGCAAACTACACCGCCTCCGGGCATACCACACCGCCTCCCGGCATACCACACCGCCTCCGGGCATACAACACCGCCTCCGGGCATACTACACCGCCTCCGGGCATACCACACCGCCTCCGGGCATACAACACCGCCTCCGGGCATACTACACCGCCTCCGGGCATACCACACCGCCTCCGGGCATACAACACCGCCTCCGGGCATACAACACCGCCTCCGGGCATACCACACCGCCTCCGGGCATACAACACCGCCTCCGGGCATACAACACCGCCTCCGGGCATACCACACCGTCTCACGTCATCATCAGCAACATCATCAGCAACATCATCAGCAACATCATCATCAACATCATCAGCAACATCATCAGCAACATCATCATCAACATCATCATCAACATCATCATCAACATCATCAACATCATCATCAACATCATCAGCAACATCATCAGCAACATCATCAGCAACATCATCAGCAACATCATCATCAACATCATCATCAACATCATCATCAGCAACATCATCATCCGCAACATCATCATCAGCAACATCCTCATCAGCAACATCATCATCAGCAACATCATCCTCAGCAACATCATCATCAGCAACATCATCATCAGCAACATCATCATCAGCAACATCATCATCAGCAACATCATCATCAGCAACATCATCATCATCATCATCATCATCATCATCATCATCATCATCATCATCATCATCATCATCATCATCATCATCATCATCATCATCATCATCATCATCATCATCATCATCATCATCATCATCATCATCATCATCATCATCATCATCATCATCATCATCATCATCATCATCATCATCATCATCATCATCATCATCATCATTATCATCATCAACATCATCATCAACATCATCATCAACATCATCATCAACATCATCATCAACATCATCATCAACATCATCAGCAACATCATCAGCAACATCATCAGCAACATCATCAGCAACATCATCAACAACATCATCATCAGCAACATCATCATCAGCAACATCATCATCAGCAACATCATCATCATCATCATCATCATCATCATCATCATCATCATCATCATCATCATCATCATCATCATCATCATCATCATCATCATCATCATCATCATCATCATCATCATCATCATCATCATCATCATCATCATCATCATCATCATCATCATCATCATCATCATCATCATCATCATCATCATCATCATCATCATCATCATCATCATTATCATCATCATGCCCGGAGGCGGTGTTGTACCGCCTCCGGGCATACCACACCGCCTCCGGGCATACAACACCGCCTCCGGGCATACTACACCGCCTCCGGGCATACAACACCGCCTCCGGGCATACAACACCGCCTCCGGGCATACTACACCGCCTCCGGGCATACCACACCGCCTCCGGGCATACAACACTGCCTCCGGGCATACTGCACCGCCTCCGGGCATACCACACCGCCTCCGGGCATACAACACCGCCTCCGGGCATACTACACCGCCTCCGGGCATACCAGACCGCCTCAGGGCATACAACACCGCCTCCGGGCATACAACACCGCCTCCGGGCATACCACACCGCCTCCGGGCATACAACACCGCCTCCGGGCATACAACACCGCCTCCGGGCATACCACACCGCCTCCGGGCATACAACACCGCCTCCGGGCATACAACACCGCCTCCGGGCATACCACACCGTCTCACGTCATCATCAGCAACATCATCAGCAACATCATCAGCAACATCATCAGCAACATCATCAACAACATCATCATCAGCAACATCATCATCAGCAACATCATCATCAGCAACATCATCATCATCATCATCATCATCATCATCATCATCATCATCATCATCATCATCATCATCATCATCATCATCATCATCATCATCATCATCATCATCATCATCATCATCATCATCATCATCATCATCATCATCATCATCATCATCATCATCATCATCATCATCATCATCATCATCATCATCATCATCATCATCATCATCATTATCATCATCAACATCATCATCAACATCATCATCAACATCATCATCAACATCATCATCAACATCATCATCAACATCATCAGCAACATCATCAGCAACATCATCAGCAACATCATCATCAGCAACATCATCATCAGCAACATCATCATCATCATCATCATCATCATCATCATCATCATCATCATCATCATCATCATCATCATCATCATCATCATCATCATCATCATCATCATCATCATCATCATCATCATCATCATCATCATCATCATCATCATCATCATCATCATCATCATCATCATCATCATCATCATCATCATCATCATCATCATCATCATCATCATCATCATCATCATCATCATCATCATCATCATCATCATCATCATTATCATCATAATGCCCGGAGGCGGTGTTGTACCGCCTCCGGGCATACCACACCGCCTCCGGGCATACAACACCGCCTCCGGGCATACTACACCGCCTCCGGGCATACCACACCGCCTCCGGGCATACAACACCGCCTCCGGGCATACTACACCGCCTCCGGGCATACCAGACCGCCTCAGGGCATACAACACCGCCTCCGGGCATACAACACCGCCTCCGGGCATACCACACCGCCTCCGGGCATACAACACCGCCTCCGGGCATACAACACCGCCTCCGGGCATACCACACCGCCTCCGGGCATACAACACCGCCTCCGGGCATACAACACCGCCTCCGGGCATACCACACCGTCTCACGTCATCATCAGCAACATCATCAGCAACATCATCAGCAACATCACCAGCAACATCATCAGCAACATCATCAGCAACATCATCAGCAACATCATCAGCAACATCATCAGCAACATCATCATCAACATCATCATCAACATCATCATCAACATCATCATCAACATCATCATCAACATCATCAGCAACATCATCAGCAACATCATCAGCAACATCATCAGCAACATCATCAACAACATCATCAACAACATCATCATCAGCAACATCATCATCAGCGACATCATCATCAGCAACATCATCATCATCATCATCATCATCATCATCATCATCATCATCATCATCATCATCATCATCATCATCATCATCATCATCATCATCATCATCATCATCATCATCATCATCATCATCATCATCATCATCATCATCATCATCATCATCATCATCATCATCATCATCATCATCATCATCATCATCATCATCATTATCATCATCATGCCCGGAGGCGGTGTTGTACCGCCTCCGGGCATACCACACCGCCTCCGGGCATTCAACACCGCCTCCGGGCATACTACACCGCCTCCGGGCATACCACACCGCCTCCGGGCATACAACACCGCCTCCGGCTCCGGGCATACCACACCGCCTCCGGGCATACAACACCGCCTCCGGGCATACTGCACCGCCTCCGGGCATACCACACCGCCTCCGGGCATACAACACCGCCTCCGGGCATACTACACCGCCTCCGGGCATACCAGACCGCCTCAGGGCATACAACACCGCCTCCGGGCATACAACACCGCCTCCGGGCATACCACACCGCCTCCGGGCATACAACACCGCCTCCGGGCATACAACACCCCCTCCGGGCATACCACACCGCCTCCGGGCATACAACACCGCCTCCGGGCATACAACACCGCCTCCGGGCATACCACACCGTCTCACGTCATCATCAGCAACATCATCAGCAACATCATCAGCAACATCACCAGCAACATCATCAGCAACATCATCAGCAACATCATCAGCAACATCATCAGCAACATCATCAGCAACATCATCATCAACATCATCATCAACATCATCATCAACATCATCATCAACATCATCATCAACATCATCATCAACATCATCAGCAACATCATCAGCAACATCATCAGCAACATCATCAGCAACATCATCAACAACATCATCATCAGCAACATCATCATCAGCAACATCATCATCAGCAACATCATCATCATCATCATCATCATCATCATCATCATCATCATCATCATCATCATCATCATCATCATCATCATCATCATCATCATCATCATCATCATCATCATCATCATCATCATCATCATCATCATCATCATCATCATCATCATCATCATCATCATCATCATCATCATCATCATCATCATCATCATCATCATCATCATCATCATCATCATCATTATCATCATCATGCCCGGAGGCGGTGTTGTACCGCCTCCGGGCATACCACACCGCCTCCGGGCATACAACACCGCCTCCGGGCATACTACACCGCCTCCGGGCATACCACACCGCCTCCGGGCATACAACACCGCCTCCGGGCATACTACACCGCCTCCGGGCATACCACACCGCCTCCGGGCATACAACACCGCCTCCGGGCATACTGCACCGCCTCCGGGCATACCACACCGCCTCCGGGCATACAACACCGCCTCCGGGCATACTACACCGCCTCCGGGCATACCAGACCGCCTCAGGGCATACAACACCGCCTCCGGGCATACAACACCGCCTCCGGGCATACCACACCGCCTCCGGGCATACAACACCGCCTCCGGGCATACAACACCGCCTCCGGGCATACCACACCGCCTCCGGGCATACAACACCGCCTCCGGGCATACAACACCGCCTCCGGGCATACCACACCGTCTCACGTCATCATCAGCAACATCATCAGCAACATCATCAGCAACATCACCAGCAACATCATCAGCAACATCATCAGCAACATCATCATCATCATCATCATCATCATCATCATCATCATCATCATCATCATCATCATCATCATCATCATCATCATCATCATCATCATCATCATCATCATCATCATCATCATCATCATCATCATCATCATCATCATCATCATCATCATCATCATCATCATCATCATCATCATCATCATCATCATCATCATCATCATCATCAATATCATCATCATCATGCCCGGAGGCGGTGTTGTACCGCCTCCGGGCATACCACACCGCCTCCGGGCATACAACACCGCCTCCGGGCATACTACACCGCCTCCGGGCATACCACACCGCCTCCGGGCATACCACACCGCCTCCGGGCAAACTACACCGCCTCCGGGCATACCACACCGCCTCCCGGCATACCACACCGCCTCCGGGCATACAACACCGCCTCCGGGCATACTACACCGCCTCCGGGCATACCACACCGCCTCCGGGCATACAACACCGCCTCCGGGCATACTACACCGCCTCCGGGCATACCACACCGCCTCCGGGCATACAACACCGCCTCCGGGCATACAACACCGCCTCCGGGCATACCACACCGCCTCCGGGCATACAACACCGCCTCCGGGCATACAACACCGCCTCCGGGCATACCACACCGTCTCACGTCATCATCAGCAACATCATCAGCAACATCATCAGCAACATCATCATCAACATCATCAGCAACATCATCAGCAACATCATCATCAACATCATCATCAACATCATCATCAACATCATCATCAACATCATCATCAACATCATCAGCAACATCATCAGCAACATCATCAGCAACATCATCAGCAACATCATCATCAACATCATCATCAACATCATCATCAGCAACATCATCATCCGCAACATCATCATCAGCAACATCCTCATCAGCAACATCATCATCAGCAACATCATCCTCAGCAACATCATCATCAGCAACATCATCATCAGCAACATCATCATCAGCAACATCATCATCAGCAACATCATCATCAGCAACATCATCATCATCATCATCATCATCATCATCATCATCATCATCATCATCATCATCATCATCATCATCATCATCATCATCATCATCATCATCATCATCATCATCATCATCATCATCATCATCATCATCATCATCATCATCATCATCATCATCATCATCATCATCATCATCATCATCATCATCATCATCATCATCATCAACATCATCATCAACATCATCATCAACATCATCATCAACATCATCATCAACATCATCATCAACATCATCAGCAACATCATCAGCAACATCATCAGCAACATCATCAGCAACATCATCAACAACATCATCATCAGCAACATCATCATCAGCAACATCATCATCAGCATCATCATCATCATCATCATCATCATCATCATCATCATCATCATCATCATCATCATCATCATCATCATCATCATCATCATCATCATCATCATCATCATCATCATCATCATCATCATCATCATCATCATCATCATCATCATCATCATCATCATCATCATCATCATCATCATCATCATCATCATCATCATCATCATCATCATTATCATCATCATGCCCGGAGGCGGTGTTGTACCGCCTCCGGGCATACCACACCGCCTCCGGGCATACAACACCGCCTCCGGGCATACTACACCGCCTCCGGGCATACCACACCGCCTCCGGGCATACAACACCGCCTCCGGGCATACTACACCGCCTCCGGGCATACCAGACCGCCTCAGGGCATACAACACCGCCTCCGGGCATACAACACCGCCTCCGGGCATACCACACCGCCTCCGGGCATACAACACCGCCTCCGGGCATACAACACCGCCTCCGGGCATACCACACCGCCTCCGGGCATACAACACCGCCTCCGGGCATACAACACCGCCTCCGGGCATACCACACCGTCTCACGTCATCATCAGCAACATCATCAGCAACATCATTAGCAACATCACCAGCAACATCATCAGCAACATCATCAGCAACATCATCAGCAACATCATCAGCAACATCATCAGCAACATCATCATCAACATCATCATCAACATCATCATCAACATCATCATCAACATCATCATCAACATCATCATCAACATCATCAGCAACATCATCAGCAACATCATCAGCAACATCATCAGCAACATCATCAACAACATCATCATCAGCAACATCATCATCAGCAACATCATCATCAGCAACATCATCATCATCATCATCATCATCATCATCATCATCATCATCATCATCATCATCATCATCATCATCATCATCATCATCATCATCATCATCATCATCATCATCATCATCATCATCATCATCATCATCATCATCATCATCATCATCATCATCATCATCATCATCATCATCATCATCATCATCATCATCATCATCATCATCATCATCATCATCATTATCATCATCATGCCCGGAGGCGGTGTTGTACCGCCTCCGGGCATACCACACCGCCTCCGGGCATACAACACCGCCTCCGGGCATACTACACCGCCTCCGGGCATACCACACCGCCTCCGGGCATACAACACCGCCTCCGGGCATACTACACCGCCTCCGGGCATACCACACCGCCTCCGGGCATACAACACCGCCTCCGGGCATACTGCACCGCCTCCGGGCATACCACACCGCCTCCGGGCATACAACACCGCCTCCGGGCATACTACACCGCCTCCGGGCATACCAGACCGCCTCAGGGCATACAACACCGCCTCCGGGCATACAACACCGCCTCCGGGCATACCACACCGCCTCCGGGCATACAACACCGCCTCCGGGCATACAACACCGCCTCCGGGCATACCACACCGCCTCCGGGCATACAACACCGCCTCCGGGCATACAACACCGCCTCCGGGCATACCACACCGTCTCACGTCATCATCAGCAACATCATCAGCAACATCATCAGCAACATCACCAGCAACATCATCAGCAACATCATCAGCAACATCATCAGCAACATCATCAGCAACATCATCATCAACATCATCATCAACATCATCATCAACATCATCATCAACATCATCATCAACATCATCAGCAACATCATCAGCAACATCATCAGCAACATCATCAGCAACATCATCAACAACATCATCATCAGCAACATCATCATCAGCGACATCATCATCAGCAACATCATCATCATCATCATCATCATCATCATCATCATCATCATCATCATCATCATCATCATCATCATCATCATCATCATCATCATCATCATCATCATCATCATCATCATCATCATCATCATCATCATCATCATCATCATCATCATCATCATCATCATCATCATCATTATCATCATCATGCCCGGAGGCGGTGTTGTACCGCCTCCGGGCATACCACACCGCCTCCGGGCATACAACACCGCCTCCGGGCATACTACACCGCCTCCGGGCATACCACACCGCCTCCGGGCATACAACACCGCCTCCGGGCATACTACACCGCCTCCGGGCATACCACACCGCCTCCGGGCATACAACACCGCCTCCGGGCATACCGCACCGCCTCCGGGCATACCACACCGCCTCCGGGCATACAACACCGCCTCCGGGCATACTACACCGCCTCCGGGCATACCAGACCGCCTCAGGGCATACAACACCGCCTCCGGGCATACAACACCGCCTCCGGGCATACCACACCGCCTCCGGGCATACAACACCGCCTCCGGGCATACAACACCGCCTCCGGGCATACCACACCGCCTCCGGGCATACAACACCGCCTCCGGGCATACAACACCGCCTCCGGGCATACCACACCGTCTCACGTCATCATCAGCAACATCATCAGCAACATCATCAGCAACATCACCAGCAACATCATCAGCAACATCATCAGCAACATCATCATCATCATCATCATCATCATCATCATCATCATCATCATCATCATCATCATCATCATCATCATCATCATCATCATCATCATCATCATCATCATCATCATCATCATCATCATCATCATCATCATCATCATCATCATCATCATCATCATCATCATCATCATCATCATCATCATCATCATCATCATCATCATCATCATCAATATCATCATCATCATGCCCGGAGGCGGTGTTGTACCGCCTCCGGGCATACCACACCGCCTCCGGGCATACAACACCGCCTCCGGGCATACTACACCGCCTCCGGGCATACCACACCGCCTCCGGGCATACCACACCGCCTCCGGGCAAACTACACCGCCTCCGGGCATACCACACCGCCTCCGGGCATACCACACCGCCTCCGGGCATACAACACCGCCTCCGGGCATACTACACCGCCTCCGGGCATACCACACCGCCTCCGGGCATACAACACCGCCTCCGGGCATACTACACCGCCTCCGGGCATACCACACCGCCTCCGGGCATACAACACCGCCTCCGGGCATACAACACCGCCTCCGGGCATACCACACCGCCTCCGGGCATACAACACCGCCTCCGGGCATACAACACCGCCTCCGGGCATACCACACCGTCTCACGTCATCATCAGCAACATCATCAGCAACATCATCAGCAACATCATCATCAACATCATCAGCAACATCATCAGCAACATCATCATCAACATCATCATCAACATCATCATCAACATCATCATCAACATCATCATCAACATCATCAGCAACATCATCAGCAACATCATCAGCAACATCATCAGCAACATCATCATCAACATCATCATCAACATCATCATCAGCAACATCATCATCCGCAACATCATCATCAGCAACATCCTCATCAGCAACATCATCATCAGCAACATCATCCTCAGCAACATCATCATCAGCAACATCATCATCAGCAACATCATCATCAGCAACATCATCATCAGCAACATCATCATCAGCAACATCATCATCATCATCATCATCATCATCATCATCATCATCATCATCATCATCATCATCATCATCATCATCATCATCATCATCATCATCATCATCATCATCATCATCATCATCATCATCATCATCATCATCATCATCATCATCATCATCATCATCATCATCATCATCATCATCATCATCATCATCATCATCAACATCATCATCAACATCATCATCAACATCATCATCAACATCATCATCAACATCATCATCAACATCATCAGCAACATCATCAGCAACATCATCAGCAACATCATCAGCAACATCATCAACAACATCATCATCAGCAACATCATCATCAGCAACATCATCATCATCAGCAACATCATCATCATCATCATCATCATCATCATCATCATCATCATCATCATCATCATCATCATCATCATCATCATCATCATCATCATCATCATCATCATCATCATCATCATCATCATCATCATCATCATCATCATCATCATCATCATCATCATCATCATCATCATCATCATCATCATCATCATCATCATTATCATCATCATGCCCGGAGGCGGTGTTGTACCGCCTCCGGGCATACCACACCGCCTCCGGGCATACAACACCGCCTCCGGGCATACTACACCGCCTCCGGGCATACCACACCGCCTCCGGGCATACAACACCGCCTCCGGGCATACTACACCGCCTCCGGGCATACCAGACCGCCTCAGGGCATACAACACCGCCTCCGGGCATACAACACCGCCTCCGGGCATACCACACCGCCTCCGGGCATACAACACCGCCTCCGGGCATACAACACCGCCTCCGGGCATACCACACCGCCTCCGGGCATACAACACCGCCTCCGGGCATACAACACCGCCTCCGGGCATACCACACCGTCTCACGTCATCATCAGCAACATCATCAGCAACATCATCAGCAACATCACCAGCAACATCATCAGCAACATCATCAGCAACATCATCAGCAACATCATCAGCAACATCATCAGCAACATCATCATCAACATCATCATCAACATCATCATCAACATCATCATCAACATCATCATCAACATCATCATCAACATCATCAGCAACATCATCAGCAACATCATCAGCAACATCATCAGCAACATCATCAACAACATCATCATCAGCAACATCATCATCAGCAACATCATCATCAGCAACATCATCATCATCATCATCATCATCATCATCATCATCATCATCATCATCATCATCATCATCATCATCATCATCATCATCATCATCATCATCATCATCATCATCATCATCATCATCATCATCATCATCATCATCATCATCATCATCATCATCATCATCATCATCATCATCATCATCATCATCATCATCATCATCATCATCATCATCATCATCATTATCATCATCATGCCCGGAGGCGGTGTTGTACCGCCTCCGGGCATACCACACCGCCTCCGGGCATACAACACCGCCTCCGGGCATACTACACCGCCTCCGGGCATACCACACCGCCTCCGGGCATACAACACCGCCTCCGGGCATACTACACCGCCTCCGGGCATACCACACCGCCTCCGGGCATACAACACCGCCTCCGGGCATACTGCACCGCCTCCGGGCATACCACACCGCCTCCGGGCATACAACACCGCCTCCGGGCATACTACACCGCCTCCGGGCATACCAGACCGCCTCAGGGCATACAACACCGCCTCCGGGCATACAACACCGCCTCCGGGCATACCACACCGCCTCCGGGCATACAACACCGCCTCCGGGCATACAACACCGCCTCCGGGCATACCACACCGCCTCCGGGCATACAACACCGCCTCCGGGCATACAACACCGCCTCCGGGCATACCACACCGTCTCACGTCATCATCAGCAACATCATCAGCAACATCATCAGCAACATCACCAGCAACATCATCAGCAACATCATCAGCAACATCATCATCATCATCATCATCATCATCATCATCATCATCATCATCATCATCATCATCATCATCATCATCATCATCATCATCATCATCATCATCATCATCATCATCATCATCATCATCATCATCATCATCATCATCATCATCATCATCATCATCATCATCATCATCATCATCATCATCATCATCATCATCATCATCATCAATATCATCATCATCATGCCCGGAGGCGGTGTTGTACCGCCTCCGGGCATACCACACCGCCTCCGGGCATACAACACCGCCTCCGGGCATACTACACCGCCTCCGGGCATACCACACCGCCTCCGGGCATACCACACCTCCTCCGGGCAAACTACACCGCCTCCGGGCATACCACACCGCCTCCCGGCATACCACACCGCCTCCGGGCATACAACACCGCCTCCGGGCATACTACACCGCCTCCGGGCATACCACACCGCCTCCGGGCATACAACACCGCCTCCGGGCATACTACACCGCCTCCGGGCATACCACACCGCCTCCGGGCATACAACACCGCCTCCGGGCATACAACACCGCCTCCGGGCATACCACACCGCCTCCGGGCATACAACACCGCCTCCGGGCATACAACACCGCCTCCGGGCATACCACACCGTCTCACGTCATCATCAGCAACATCATCAGCAACATCATCAGCAACATCATCATCAACATCATCAGCAACATCATCAGCAACATCATCATCAACATCATCATCAACATCATCATCAACATCATCATCAACATCATCATCAACATCATCAGCAACATCATCAGCAACATCATCAGCAACATCATCAGCAACATCATCATCAACATCATCATCAACATCATCATCAGCAACATCATCATCCGCAACATCATCATCAGCAACATCCTCATCAGCAACATCATCATCAGCAACATCATCCTCAGCAACATCATCATCAGCAACATCATCATCAGCAACATCATCATCAGCAACATCATCATCAGCAACATCATCATCAGCAACATCATCATCATCATCATCATCATCATCATCATCATCATCATCATCATCATCATCATCATCATCATCATCATCATCATCATCATCATCATCATCATCATCATCATCATCATCATCATCATCATCATCATCATCATCATCATCATCATCATCATCATCATCATCATCATCATCATCATCATCATCATCATCATCATCATCATCAACATCATCATCAACATCATCATCAACATCATCATCAACATCATCATCAACATCATCATCAACATCATCAGCAACATCATCAGCAACATCATCAGCAACATCATCAGCAACATCATCAACAACATCATCATCAGCAACATCATCATCAGCAACATCATCATCAGCAACATCATCATCATCATCATCATCATCATCATCATCATCATCATCATCATCATCATCATCATCATCATCATCATCATCATCATCATCATCATCATCATCATCATCATCATCATCATCATCATCATCATCATCATCATCATCATCATCATCATCATCATCATCATCATCATCATCATCATCATCATCATCATCATCATCATCATTATCATCATCATGCCCGGAGGCGGTGTTGTACCGCCTCCGGGCATACCACACCGCCTCCGGGCATACAACACCGCCTCCGGGCATACTACACCGCCTCCGGGCATACCACACCGCCTCCGGGCATACAACACCGCCTCCGGGCATACTACACCGCCTCCGGGCATACCAGACCGCCTCAGGGCATACAACACCGCCTCCGGGCATACAACACCGCCTCCGGGCATACCACACCGCCTCCGGGCATACAACACCGCCTCCGGGCATACAACACCGCCTCCGGGCATACCACACCGCCTCCGGGCATACAACACCGCCTCCGGGCATACAACACCGCCTCCGGGCATACCACACCGTCTCACGTCATCATCAGCAACATCATCAGCAACATCATTAGCAACATCACCAGCAACATCATCAGCAACATCATCAGCAACATCATCAGCAACATCATCAGCAACATCATCAGCAACATCATCATCAAAATCATCATCAACATCATCATCAACATCATCATCAACATCATCATCAACATCATCATCAACATCATCAGCAACATCATCAGCAACATCATCAGCAACATCATCAGCAACATCATCAACAACATCATCATCAGCAACATCATCATCAGCAACATCATCATCAGCAACATCATCATCATCATCATCATCATCATCATCATCATCATCATCATCATCATCATCATCATCATCATCATCATCATCATCATCATCATCATCATCATCATCATCATCATCATCATCATCATCATCATCATCATCATCATCATCATCATCATCATCATCATCATCATCATCATCATCATCATCATCATCATCATCATCATCATCATCATTATCATCATCATGCCCGGAGGCGGTGTTGTACCGCCTCCGGGCATACCACACCGCCTCCGGGCATACAACACCGCCTCCGGGCATACTACACCGCCTCCGGGCATACCACACCGCCTCCGGGCATACAACACCGCCTCCGGGCATACTACACCGCCTCCGGGCATACCACACCGCCTCCGGGCATACAACACCGCCTCCGGGCATACTGCACCGCCTCCGGGCATACCACACCGCCTCCGGGCATACAACACCGCCTCCGGGCATACTACACCGCCTCCGGGCATACCAGACCGCCTCAGGGCATACAACACCGCCTCCGGGCATACAACACCGCCTCCGGGCATACCACACCGCCTCCGGGCATACAACACCGCCTCCGGGCATACAACACCGCCTCCGGGCATACCACACCGCCTCCGGGCATACAACACCGCCTCCGGGCATACAACACCGCCTCCGGGCATACCACACCGTCTCACGTCATCATCAGCAACATCATCAGCAACATCATCAGCAACATCACCAGCAACATCATCAGCAACATCATCAGCAACATCATCATCATCATCATCATCATCATCATCATCATCATCATCATCATCATCATCATCATCATCATCATCATCATCATCATCATCATCATCATCATCATCATCATCATCATCATCATCATCATCATCATCATCATCATCATCATCATCATCATCATCATCATCATCATCATCATCATCATCATCATCATCATCATCATCATCATCATCATCAATATCATCATCATCATGCCCGGAGGCGGTGTTGTACCGCCTCCGGGCATACCACACCGCCTCCGGGCATACAACACCGCCTCCGGGCATACTACACCGCCTCCGGGCATACCACACCGCCTCCGGGCATACCACACCGCCTCCGGGCAAACTACACCGCCTCCGGGCATACCACACCGCCTCCCGGCATACCACACCGCCTCCGGGCATACAACACCGCCTCCGGGCATACTACACCGCCTCCGGGCATACCACACCGCCTCCGGGCATACAACACCGCCTCCGGGCATACTACACCGCCTCCGGGCATACCACACCGCCTCCGGGCATACAACACCGCCTCCGGGCATACAACACCGCCTCCGGGCATACCACACCGCCTCCGGGCATACAACACCGCCTCCGGGCATACAACACCGCCTCCGGGCATACCACACCGTCTCACGTCATCATCAGCAACATCATCAGCAACATCATCAGCAACATCATCATCAACATCATCAGCAACATCATCAGCAACATCATCATCAACATCATCATCAACATCATCATCAACATCATCAACATCATCATCAACATCATCAGCAACATCATCAGCAACATCATCAGCAACATCATCAGCAACATCATCATCAACATCATCATCAACATCATCATCAGCAACATCATCATCCGCAACATCATCATCAGCAACATCCTCATCAGCAACATCATCATCAGCAACATCATCCTCAGCAACATCATCATCAGCAACATCATCATCAGCAACATCATCATCAGCAACATCATCATCAGCAACATCATCATCAGCAACATCATCATCATCATCATCATCATCATCATCATCATCATCATCATCATCATCATCATCATCATCATCATCATCATCATCATCATCATCATCATCATCATCATCATCATCATCATCATCATCATCATCATCATCATCATCATCATCATCATCATCATCATCATCATCATCATCATCATCATCATCATCATCATCATCATTATCATCATCAACATCATCATCAACATCATCATCAACATCATCATCAACATCATCATCAACATCATCATCAACATCATCAGCAACATCATCAGCAACATCATCAGCAACATCATCAGCAACATCATCAACAACATCATCATCAGCAACATCATCATCAGCAACATCATCATCAGCAACATCATCATCATCATCATCATCATCATCATCATCATCATCATCATCATCATCATCATCATCATCATCATCATCATCATCATCATCATCATCATCATCATCATCATCATCATCATCATCATCATCATCATCATCATCATCATCATCATCATCATCATCATCATCATCATCATCATCATCATCATCATCATCATCATCATCATCATCATTATCATCATCATGCCCGGAGGCGGTGTTGTACCGCCTCCGGGCATACCACACCGCCTCCGGGCATACAACACCGCCTCCGGGCATACTACACCGCCTCCGGGCATACAACACCGCCTCCGGGCATACAACACCGCCTCCGGGCATACTACACCGCCTCCGGGCATACCACACCGCCTCCGGGCATACAACACTGCCTCCGGGCATACTGCACCGCCTCCGGGCATACCACACCGCCTCCGGGCATACAACACCGCCTCCGGGCATACTACACCGCCTCCGGGCATACCAGACCGCCTCAGGGCATACAACACCGCCTCCGGGCATACAACACCGCCTCCGGGCATACCACACCGCCTCCGGGCATACAACACCGCCTCCGGGCATACAACACCGCCTCCGGGCATACCACACCGCCTCCGGGCATACAACACCGCCTCCGGGCATACAACACCGCCTCCGGGCATACCACACCGTCTCACGTCATCATCAGCAACATCATCAGCAACATCATCAGCAACATCATCAGCAACATCATCAACAACATCATCATCAGCAACATCATCATCAGCAACATCATCATCAGCAACATCATCATCATCATCATCATCATCATCATCATCATCATCATCATCATCATCATCATCATCATCATCATCATCATCATCATCATCATCATCATCATCATCATCATCATCATCATCATCATCATCATCATCATCATCATCATCATCATCATCATCATCATCATCATCATCATCATCATCATCATCATCATCATCATCATCATTATCATCATCAACATCATCATCAACATCATCATCAACATCATCATCAACATCATCATCAACATCATCATCAACATCATCAGCAACATCATCAGCAACATCATCAGCAACATCATCATCAGCAACATCATCATCAGCAACATCATCATCATCATCATCATCATCATCATCATCATCATCATCATCATCATCATCATCATCATCATCATCATCATCATCATCATCATCATCATCATCATCATCATCATCATCATCATCATCATCATCATCATCATCATCATCATCATCATCATCATCATCATCATCATCATCATCATCATCATCATCATCATCATCATCATCATCATCATCATCATCATCATCATCATCATCATCATCATTATCATCATAATGCCCGGAGGCGGTGTTGTACCGCCTCCGGGCATACCACACCGCCTCCGGGCATACAACACCGCCTCCGGGCATACTACACCGCCTCCGGGCATACCACACCGCCTCCGGGCATACAACACCGCCTCCGGGCATACTACACCGCCTCCGGGCATACCAGACCGCCTCAGGGCATACAACACCGCCTCCGGGCATACAACACCGCCTCCGGGCATACCACACCGCCTCCGGGCATACAACACCGCCTCCGGGCATACAACACCGCCTCCGGGCATACCACACCGCCTCCGGGCATACAACACCGCCTCCGGGCATACAACACCGCCTCCGGGCATACCACACCGTCTCACGTCATCATCAGCAACATCATCAGCAACATCATCAGCAACATCACCAGCAACATCATCAGCAACATCATCAGCAACATCATCAGCAACATCATCAGCAACATCATCAGCAACATCATCATCAACATCATCATCAACATCATCATCAACATCATCATCAACATCATCATCAACATCATCAGCAACATCATCAGCAACATCATCAGCAACAGCAACATCATCAACAACATCATCAACAACATCATCATCAGCAACATCATCATCAGCGACATCATCATCAGCAACATCATCATCATCATCATCATCATCATCATCATCATCATCATCATCATCATCATCATCATCATCATCATCATCATCATCATCATCATCATCATCATCATCATCATCATCATCATCATCATCATCATCATCATCATCATCATCATCATCATCATCATCATCATCATCATCATCATCATCATCATCATCATTATCATCATCATGCCCGGAGGCGGTGTTGTACCGCCTCCGGGCATACCACACCGCCTCCGGGCATTCAACACCGCCTCCGGGCATACTACACCGCCTCCGGGCATACCACACCGCCTCCGGGCATACAACACCGCCTCCGGGCATACTACACCGCCTCCGGGCATACCACACCGCCTCCGGGCATACAACACCGCCTCCGGGCATACTGCACCGCCTCCGGGCATACCACACCGCCTCCGGGCATACAACACCGCCTCCGGGCATACTACACCGCCTCCGGGCATACCAGACCGCCTCAGGGCATACAACACCGCCTCCGGGCATACAACACCGCCTCCGGGCATACCACACCGCCTCCGGGCATACAACACCGCCTCCGGGCATACAACACCCCCTCCGGGCATACCACACCGCCTCCGGGCATACAACACCGCCTCCGGGCATACAACACCGCCTCCGGGCATACCACACCGTCTCACGTCATCATCAGCAACATCATCAGCAACATCATCAGCAACATCACCAGCAACATCATCAGCAACATCATCAGCAACATCATCAGCAACATCATCAGCAACATCATCAGCAACATCATCATCAACATCATCATCAACATCATCATCAACATCATCATCAACATCATCATCAACATCATCATCAACATCATCAGCAACATCATCAGCAACATCATCAGCAACATCATCAGCAACATCATCAACAACATCATCATCAGCAACATCATCATCAGCAACATCATCATCAGCAACATCATCATCATCATCATCATCATCATCATCATCATCATCATCATCATCATCATCATCATCATCATCATCATCATCATCATCATCATCATCATCATCATCATCATCATCATCATCATCATCATCATCATCATCATCATCATCATCATCATCATCATCATCATCATCATCATCATCATCATCATCATCATCATCATCATCATCATCATCATTATCATCATCATGCCCGGAGGCGGTGTTGTACCGCCTCCGGGCATACCACACCGCCTCCGGGCATACAACACCGCCTCCGGGCATACTACACCGCCTCCGGGCATACCACACCGCCTCCGGGCATACAACACCGCCTCCGGGCATACTACACCGCCTCCGGGCATACCACACCGCCTCCGGGCATACAACACCGCCTCCGGGCATACTGCACCGCCTCCGGGCATACCACACCGCCTCCGGGCATACAACACCGCCTCCGGGCATACTACACCGCCTCCGGGCATACCAGACCGCCTCAGGGCATACAACACCGCCTCCGGGCATACAACACCGCCTCCGGGCATACCACACCGCCTCCGGGCATACAACACCGCCTCCGGGCATACAACACCGCCTCCGGGCATACCACACCGCCTCCGGGCATACAACACCGCCTCCGGGCATACAACACCGCCTCCGGGCATACCACACCGTCTCACGTCATCATCAGCAACATCATCAGCAACATCATCAGCAACATCACCAGCAACATCATCAGCAACATCATCAGCAACATCATCATCATCATCATCATCATCATCATCATCATCATCATCATCATCATCATCATCATCATCATCATCATCATCATCATCATCATCATCATCATCATCATCATCATCATCATCATCATCATCATCATCATCATCATCATCATCATCATCATCATCATCATCATCATCATCATCATCATCATCATCATCATCATCATCAATATCATCATCATCATGCCCGGAGGCGGTGTTGTACCGCCTCCGGGCATACCACACCGCCTCCGGGCATACAACACCGCCTCCGGGCATACTACACCGCCTCCGGGCATACCACACCGCCTCCGGGCATACCACACCGCCTCCGGGCAAACTACACCGCCTCCGGGCATACCACACCGCCTCCCGGCATACCACACCGCCTCCGGGCATACAACACCGCCTCCGGGCATACTACACCGCCTCCGGGCATACCACACCGCCTCCGGGCATACAACACCGCCTCCGGGCATACTACACCGCCTCCGGGCATACCACACCGCCTCCGGGCATACAACACCGCCTCCGGGCATACAACACCGCCTCCGGGCATACCACACCGCCTCCGGGCATACAACACCGCCTCCGGGCATACAACACCGCCTCCGGGCATACCACACCGTCTCACGTCATCATCAGCAACATCATCAGCAACATCATCAGCAACATCATCATCAACATCATCAGCAACATCATCAGCAACATCATCATCAACATCATCATCAACATCATCATCAACATCATCATCAACATCATCATCAACATCATCAGCAACATCATCAGCAACATCATCAGCAACATCATCAGCAACATCATCATCAACATCATCATCAACATCATCATCAGCAACATCATCATCCGCAACATCATCATCAGCAACATCCTCATCAGCAACATCATCATCAGCAACATCATCCTCAGCAACATCATCATCAGCAACATCATCATCAGCAACATCATCATCAGCAACATCATCATCAGCAACATCATCATCAGCAACATCATCATCATCATCATCATCATCATCATCATCATCATCATCATCATCATCATCATCATCATCATCATCATCATCATCATCATCATCATCATCATCATCATCATCATCATCATCATCATCATCATCATCATCATCATCATCATCATCATCATCATCATCATCATCATCATCATCATCATCATCATCATCATCATCATCAACATCATCATCAACATCATCATCAACATCATCATCAACATCATCATCAACATCATCATCAACATCATCAGCAACATCATCAGCAACATCATCAGCAACATCATCAGCAACATCATCAACAACATCATCATCAGCAACATCATCATCAGCAACATCATCATCAGCAACATCATCATCATCATCATCATCATCATCATCATCATCATCATCATCATCATCATCATCATCATCATCATCATCATCATCATCATCATCATCATCATCATCATCATCATCATCATCATCATCATCATCATCATCATCATCATCATCATCATCATCATCATCATCATCATCATCATCATCATCATCATCATCATCATCATTATCATCATCATGCCCGGAGGCGGTGTTGTACCGCCTCCGGGCATACCACACCGCCTCCGGGCATACAACACCGCCTCCGGGCATACTACACCGCCTCCGGGCATACCACACCGCCTCCGGGCATACAACACCGCCTCCGGGCATACTACACCGCCTCCGGGCATACCAGACCGCCTCAGGGCATACAACACCGCCTCCGGGCATACAACACCGCCTCCGGGCATACCACACCGCCTCCGGGCATACAACACCGCCTCCGGGCATACAACACCGCCTCCGGGCATACCACACCGCCTCCGGGCATACAACACCGCCTCCGGGCATACAACACCGCCTCCGGGCATACCACACCGTCTCACGTCATCATCAGCAACATCATCAGCAACATCATTAGCAACATCACCAGCAACATCATCAGCAACATCATCAGCAACATCATCAGCAACATCATCAGCAACATCATCAGCAACATCATCATCAACATCATCATCAACATCATCATCAACATCATCATCAACATCATCATCAACATCATCATCAACATCATCAGCAACATCATCAGCAACATCATCAGCAACATCATCAGCAACATCATCAACAACATCATCATCAGCAACATCATCATCAGCAACATCATCATCAGCAACATCATCATCATCATCATCATCATCATCATCATCATCATCATCATCATCATCATCATCATCATCATCATCATCATCATCATCATCATCATCATCATCATCATCATCATCATCATCATCATCATCATCATCATCATCATCATCATCATCATCATCATCATCATCATCATCATCATCATCATCATCATCATCATCATCATCATCATCATCATCATTATCATCATCATGCCCGGAGGCGGTGTTGTACCGCCTCCGGGCATACCACACCGCCTCCGGGCATACAACACCGCCTCCGGGCATACTACACCGCCTCCGGGCATACCACACCGCCTCCGGGCATACAACACCGCCTCCGGGCATACTACACCGCCTCCGGGCATACCACACCGCCTCCGGGCATACAACACCGCCTCCGGGCATACTGCACCGCCTCCGGGCATACCACACCGCCTCCGGGCATACAACACCGCCTCCGGGCATACTACACCGCCTCCGGGCATACCAGACCGCCTCAGGGCATACAACACCGCCTCCGGGCATACAACACCGCCTCCGGGCATACCACACCGCCTCCGGGCATACAACACCGCCTCCGGGCATACAACACCGCCTCCGGGCATACCACACCGCCTCCGGGCATACAACACCGCCTCCGGGCATACAACACCGCCTCCGGGCATACCACACCGTCTCACGTCATCATCAGCAACATCATCAGCAACATCATCAGCAACATCACCAGCAACATCATCAGCAACATCATCAGCAACATCATCATCATCATCATCATCATCATCATCATCATCATCATCATCATCATCATCATCATCATCATCATCATCATCATCATCATCATCATCATCATCATCATCATCATCATCATCATCATCATCATCATCATCATCATCATCATCATCATCATCATCATCATCATCATCATCATCATCATCATCATCATCATCATCATCATCATCATCAATATCATCATCATCATGCCCGGAGGCGGTGTTGTACCGCCTCCGGGCATACCACACCGCCTCCGGGCATACAACACCGCCTCCGGGCATACTACACCGCCTCCGGGCATACCACACCGCCTCCGGGCATACCACACCGCCTCCGGGCAAACTACACCGCCTCCGGGCATACCACACCGCCTCCCGGCATACCACACCGCCTCCGGGCATACAACACCGCCTCCGGGCATACTACACCGCCTCCGGGCATACCACACCGCCTCCGGGCATACAACACCGCCTCCGGGCATACTACACCGCCTCCGGGCATACCACACCGCCTCCGGGCATACAACACCGCCTCCGGGCATACAACACCGCCTCCGGGCATACCACACCGCCTCCGGGCATACAACACCGCCTCCGGGCATACAACACCGCCTCCGGGCATACCACACCGTCTCACGTCATCATCAGCAACATCATCAGCAACATCATCAGCAACATCATCATCAACATCATCAGCAACATCATCAGCAACATCATCATCAACATCATCATCAACATCATCATCAACATCATCATCAACATCATCATCAACATCATCAGCAACATCATCAGCAACATCATCAGCAACATCATCAGCAACATCATCATCAACATCATCATCAACATCATCATCAGCAACATCATCATCCGCAACATCATCATCAGCAACATCCTCATCAGCAACATCATCATCAGCAACATCATCCTCAGCAACATCATCATCAGCAACATCATCATCAGCAACATCATCATCAGCAACATCATCATCAGCAACATCATCATCAGCAACATCATCATCATCATCATCATCATCATCATCATCATCATCATCATCATCATCATCATCATCATCATCATCATCATCATCATCATCATCATCATCATCATCATCATCATCATCATCATCATCATCATCATCATCATCATCATCATCATCATCATCATCATCATCATCATCATCATCATCATCATCATCATCATCATTATCATCATCAACATCATCATCAACATCATCATCAACATCATCATCAACATCATCATCAACATCATCATCAACATCATCAGCAACATCATCAGCAACATCATCAGCAACATCATCAGCAACATCATCAACAACATCATCATCAGCAACATCATCATCAGCAACATCATCATCAGCAACATCATCATCATCATCATCATCATCATCATCATCATCATCATCATCATCATCATCATCATCATCATCATCATCATCATCATCATCATCATCATCATCATCATCATCATCATCATCATCATCATCATCATCATCATCATCATCATCATCATCATCATCATCATCATCATCATCATCATCATCATCATCATCATCATCATCATCATCATCATCATCATCATTATCATCATCATGCCCGGAGGCGGTGTTGTACCGCCTCCGGGCATACCACACCGCCTCCGGGCATACAACACCGCCTCCGGGCATACTACACCGCCTCCGGGCATACCACACCGCCTCCGGGCATACAACACCGCCTCCGGGCATACTACACCGCCTCCGGGCATACCACACCGCCTCCGGGCATACAACACTGCCTCCGGGCATACTGCACCGCCTCCGGGCATACCACACCGCCTCCGGGCATACAACACCGCCTCCGGGCATACTACACCGCCTCCGGGCATACCAGACCGCCTCAGGGCATACAACACCGCCTCCGGGCATACAACACCGCCTCCGGGCATACCACACCGCCTCCGGGCATACAACACCGCCTCCGGGCATACAACACCGCCTCCGGGCATACCACACCGCCTCCGGGCATACAACACCGCCTCCGGGCATACAACACCGCCTCCGGGCATACCACACCGTCTCACGTCATCATCAGCAACATCATCAGCAACATCATCAGCAACATCATCAGCAACATCATCAACAACATCATCATCAGCAACATCATCATCAGCAACATCATCATCAGCAACATCATCATCATCATCATCATCATCATCATCATCATCATCATCATCATCATCATCATCATCATCATCATCATCATCATCATCATCATCATCATCATCATCATCATCATCATCATCATCATCATCATCATCATCATCATCATCATCATCATCATCATCATCATCATCATCATCATCATCATCATCATCATCATCATCATCATCATCATCATCATTATCATCATCAACATCATCATCAACATCATCATCAACATCATCATCAACATCATCATCAACATCATCATCAACATCATCAGCAACATCATCAGCAACATCATCAGCAACATCATCAGCAACATCATCAACAACATCATCATCAGCAACATCATCATCAGCAACATCATCATCAGCAACATCATCATCATCATCATCATCATCATCATCATCATCATCATCATCATCATCATCATCATCATCATCATCATCATCATCATCATCATCATCATCATCATCATCATCATCATCATCATCATCATCATCATCATCATCATCATCATCATCATCATCATCATCATCATCATCATCATCATCATCATCATCATCATCATCATCATCATCATCATCATCATCATCATCATCATCATCATCATCATCATCATCATTATCATCATAATGCCCGGAGGCGGTGTTGTACCGCCTCCGGGCATACCACACCGCCTCCGGGCATACAACACCGCCTCCGGGCATACTACACCGCCTCCGGGCATACCACACCGCCTCCGGGCATACAACACCGCCTCCGGGCATACTACACCGCCTCCGGGCATACCAGACCGCCTCAGGGCATACAACACCGCCTCCGGGCATACAACACCGCCTCCGGGCATACCACACCGCCTCCGGGCATACAACACCGCCTCCGGGCATACAACACCGCCTCCGGGCATACCACACCGCCTCCGGGCATACAACACCGCCTCCGGGCATACAACACCGCCTCCGGGCATACCACACCGTCTCACGTCATCATCAGCAACATCATCAGCAACATCATCAGCAACATCACCAGCAACATCATCAGCAACATCATCAGCAACATCATCAGCAACATCATCAGCAACATCATCAGCAACATCATCATCAACATCATCATCAACATCATCATCAACATCATCATCAACATCATCATCAACATCATCAGCAACATCATCAGCAACATCATCAGCAACATCATCAGCAACATCATCAACAACATCATCAACAACATCATCATCAGCAACATCATCATCAGCGACATCATCATCAGCAACATCATCATCATCATCATCATCATCATCATCATCATCATCATCATCATCATCATCATCATCATCATCATCATCATCATCATCATCATCATCATCATCATCATCATCATCATCATCATCATCATCATCATCATCATCATCATCATCATCATCATCATCATCATCATCATCATCATCATCATCATCATCATTATCATCATCATGCCCGGAGGCGGTGTTGTACCGCCTCCGGGCATACCACACCGCCTCCGGGCATTCAACACCGCCTCCGGGCATACTACACCGCCTCCGGGCATACCACACCGCCTCCGGGCATACAACACCGCCTCCGGGCATACTACACCGCCTCCGGGCATACCACACCGCCTCCGGGCATACAACACCGCCTCCGGGCATACTGCACCGCCTCCGGGCATACCACACCGCCTCCGGGCATACAACACCGCCTCCGGGCATACTACACCGCCTCCGGGCATACCAGACCGCCTCAGGGCATACAACACCGCCTCCGGGCATACAAAACCGCCTCCGGGCATACCACACCGCCTCCGGGCATACAACACCGCCTCCGGGCATACAACACCCCCTCCGGGCATACCACACCGCCTCCGGGCATACAACACCGCCTCCGGGCATACAACACCGCCTCCGGGCATACCACACCGTCTCACGTCATCATCAGCAACATCATCAGCAACATCATCAGCAACATCACCAGCAACATCATCAGCAACATCATCAGCAACATCATCATCATCATCATCATCATCATCATCATCATCATCATCATCATCATCATCATCATCATCATCATCATCATCATCATCATCATCATCATCATCATCATCATCATCATCATCATCATCATCATCATCATCATCATCATCATCATCATCATCATCATCATCATCATCATCATCATCATCATCATCATCATCATCATCATCATCATCATCATCATCATCATCATCAATATCATCATCATCATGCCCGGAGGCGGTGTTGTACCGCCTCCGGGCATACCACACCGCCTCCGGGCATACAACACCGCCTCCGGGCATACTACACCGCCTCCGGGCATACCACACCGCCTCCGGGCATACCACACCGCCTCCGGGCAAACTACACCGCCTCCGGGCATACCACACCGCCTCCGGGCATACCACACCGCCTCCGGGCATACAACACCGCCTCCGGGCATACTACACCGCCTCCGGGCATACCACACCGCCTCCGGGCATACAACACCGCCTCCGGGCATACTACACCGCCTCCGGGCATACCACACCGCCTCCGGGCATACAACACCGCCTCCGGGCATACAACACCGCCTCCGGGCATACCACACCGCCTCCGGGCATACAACACCGCCTCCGGGCATACAACACCGCCTCCGGGCATACCACACCGTCTCACGTCATCATCAGCAACATCATCAGCAACATCATCAGCAACATCATCATCAACATCATCAGCAACATCATCAGCAACATCATCATCAACATCATCATCAACATCATCATCAACATCATCATCAACATCATCATCAACATCATCAGCAACATCATCAGCAACATCATCAGCAACATCATCAGCAACATCATCATCAACATCATCATCAACATCATCATCAGCAACATCATCATCCGCAACATCATCATCAGCAACATCCTCATCAGCAACATCATCATCAGCAACATCATCCTCAGCAACATCATCATCAGCAACATCATCATCAGCAACATCATCATCAGCAACATCATCATCAGCAACATCATCATCAGCAACATCATCATCATCATCATCATCATCATCATCATCATCATCATCATCATCATCATCATCATCATCATCATCATCATCATCATCATCATCATCATCATCATCATCATCATCATCATCATCATCATCATCATCATCATCATCATCATCATCATCATCATCATCATCATCATCATCATCATCATCATCATCATCATCATCATCATCATCATCATCATCATTATCATCATAATGCCCGGAGGCGGTGTTGTACCGCCTCCGGGCATACCACACCGCCTCCGGGCATACAACACCGCCTCCGGGCATACTACACCGCCTCCGGGCATACCACACCGCCTCCGGGCATACAACACCGCCTCCGGGCATACTACACCGCCTCCGGGCATACCAGACCGCCTCAGGGCATACAACACCGCCTCCGGGCATACAACACCGCCTCCGGGCATACCACACCGCCTCCGGGCATACAACACCGCCTCCGGGCATACAACACCGCCTCCGGGCATACCACACCGCCTCCGGGCATACAACACCGCCTCCGGGCATACAACACCGCCTCCGGGCATACCACACCGTCTCACGTCATCATCAGCAACATCATCAGCAACATCATCAGCAACATCACCAGCAACATCATCAGCAACATCATCAGCAACATCATCAGCAACATCATCAGCAACATCATCAGCAACATCATCATCAACATCATCATCAACATCATCATCAACATCATCATCAACATCATCATCAACATCATCAGCAACATCATCAGCAACATCATCAGCAACATCATCAGCAACATCATCAACAACATCATCAACAACATCATCATCAGCAACATCATCATCAGCGACATCATCATCAGCAACATCATCATCATCATCATCATCATCATCATCATCATCATCATCATCATCATCATCATCATCATCATCATCATCATCATCATCATCATCATCATCATCATCATCATCATCATCATCATCATCATCATCATCATCATCATCATCATCATCATCATCATCATCATCATCATCATCATCATCATCATCATCATCATTATCATCATCATGCCCGGAGGCGGTGTTGTACCGCCTCCGGGCATACCACACCGCCTCCGGGCATTCAACACCGCCTCCGGGCATACTACACCGCCTCCGGGCATACCACACCGCCTCCGGGCATACAACACCGCCTCCGGGCATACTACACCGCCTCCGGGCATACCACACCGCCTCCGGGCATACAACACCGCCTCCGGGCATACTGCACCGCCTCCGGGCATACCACACCGCCTCCGGGCATACAACACCGCCTCCGGGCATACTACACCGCCTCCGGGCATACCAGACCGCCTCAGGGCATACAACACCGCCTCCGGGCATACAAAACCGCCTCCGGGCATACCACACCGCCTCCGGGCATACAACACCGCCTCCGGGCATACAACACCCCCTCCGGGCATACCACACCGCCTCCGGGCATACAACACCGCCTCCGGGCATACAACACCGCCTCCGGGCATACCACACCGTCTCACGTCATCATCAGCAACATCATCAGCAACATCATCAGCAACATCACCAGCAACATCATCAGCAACATCATCAGCAACATCATCATCATCATCATCATCATCATCATCATCATCATCATCATCATCATCATCATCATCATCATCATCATCATCATCATCATCATCATCATCATCATCATCATCATCATCATCATCATCATCATCATCATCATCATCATCATCATCATCATCATCATCATCATCATCATCATCATCATCATCATCATCATCATCATCATCATCATCATCATCATCATCATCAATATCATCATCATCATGCCCGGAGGCGGTGTTGTACCGCCTCCGGGCATACCACACCGCCTCCGGGCATACAACACCGCCTCCGGGCATACTACACCGCCTCCGGGCATACCACACCGCCTCCGGGCATACCACACCGCCTCCGGGCAAACTACACCGCCTCCGGGCATACCACACCGCCTCCGGGCATACCACACCGCCTCCGGGCATACAACACCGCCTCCGGGCATACTACACCGCCTCCGGGCATACCACACCGCCTCCGGGCATACAACACCGCCTCCGGGCATACTACACCGCCTCCGGGCATACCACACCGCCTCCGGGCATACAACACCGCCTCCGGGCATACAACACCGCCTCCGGGCATACCACACCGCCTCCGGGCATACAACACCGCCTCCGGGCATACAACACCGCCTCCGGGCATACCACACCGTCTCACGTCATCATCAGCAACATCATCAGCAACATCATCAGCAACATCATCATCAACATCATCAGCAACATCATCAGCAACATCATCATCAACATCATCATCAACATCATCATCAACATCATCATCAACATCATCATCAACATCATCAGCAACATCATCAGCAACATCATCAGCAACATCATCAGCAACATCATCATCAACATCATCATCAACATCATCATCAGCAACATCATCATCCGCAACATCATCATCAGCAACATCCTCATCAGCAACATCATCATCAGCAACATCATCCTCAGCAACATCATCATCAGCAACATCATCATCAGCAACATCATCATCAGCAACATCATCATCAGCAACATCATCATCAGCAACATCATCATCATCATCATCATCATCATCATCATCATCATCATCATCATCATCATCATCATCATCATCATCATCATCATCATCATCATCATCATCATCATCATCATCATCATCATCATCATCATCATCATCATCATCATCATCATCATCATCATCATCATCATCATCATCATCATCATCATCATCATCATCATCATCATCATCATCATCATTATCATCATCAACATCATCATCAACATCATCATCAACATCATCATCAACATCATCATCAACATCATCATCAACATCATCAGCAACATCATCAGCAACATCATCAGCAACATCATCAGCAACATCATCAACAACATCATCATCAGCAACATCATCATCAGCAACATCATCATCAGCAACATCATCATCATCATCATCATCATCATCATCATCATCATCATCATCATCATCATCATCATCATCATCATCATCATCATCATCATCATCATCATCATCATCATCATCATCATCATCATCATCATCATCATCATCATCATCATCATCATCATCATCATCATCATCATCATCATCATCATCATCATCATCATCATCATCATCATCATCATTATCATCATCATGCCCGGAGGCGGTGTTGTACCGCCTCCGGGCATACCACACCGCCTCCGGGCATACAACACCGCCTCCGGGCATACTACACCGCCTCCGGGCATACCACACCGCCTCCGGGCATACAACACCGCCTCCGGGCATACTACACCGCCTCCGGGCATACCACACCGCCTCCGGGCATACAACACCGCCTCCGGGCATACAACACCGCCTCCGGGCATACCACACCGCCTCCGGGCATACAACACCGCCTCCGGGCATACAACACCGCAAACGGGCATACCACACCGTCTCACGTCATCATCAGCAACATCATCAGCAACATCATCAGCAACATCATCAGCAACATCACCAGCAACATCATCAGCAACATCATCAGCAACATCATCAGCAACATCATCAGCAACATCATCAGCAACATCATCATCAACATCATCATTAACATCATCATCAACATCAACATCATCATCAACATCATCATCAACATCATCATCAACATATCATCAACATCATCATCAACATCATCATCAACATCATCATCAACATCATCATCAACATCATCAGCAACATCATCAGCAACATCATCAGCAACATCATCAGCAACATCATCAACAACATCATCATCAGCAACATCATCATCAGCAACATCATCATCAGCAACATCATCATCATCATCATCATCATCATCATCATCATCATCATCATCATCATCATCATCATCATCATCATCATCATCATCATCATCATCATCATCATCATCATCATCATCATCATCATCATCATCATCATCATCATCATCATCATCATCATCATCATCATCATCATCATCATCATCATCATCATTATCATCATCATGCCCGGAGGCGGTGTTGTACCGCCTCCGGGCATACCACACCGCCTCCGGGCATACAACACCGCCTCCGGGCATACTACACCGCCTCCGGGCATACCACACCGCCTCCGGGCATACAACACCGCCTCCGGGCATACTACACCGCCTCCGGGCATACCACACCGCCTCCGGGCATACAACACCGCCTCCGGGCATACTGCACCGCCTCCGGGCATACCACACCGCCTCCGGGCATACAACACCGCCTCCGGGCATACTACACCGCCTCCGGGCATACCAGACCGCCTCAGGGCATACAACACCGCCTCCGGGCATACAACACCGCCTCCGGGCATACCACACCGCCTCCGGGCATACAACACCGCCTCCGGGCATACAACACCGCCTCCGGGCATACCACACCGCCTCCGGGCATACAACACCGCCTCCGGGCATACAACACCGCCTCCGGGCATACCACACCGTCTCACGTCATCATCAGCAACATCATCAGCAACATCATCAGCAACATCATCAGCAACATCATCAACAACATCATCATCAGCAACATCATCATCAGCAACATCATCATCAGCAACATCATCATCATCATCATCATCATCATCATCATCATCATCATCATCATCATCATCATCATCATCATCATCATCATCATCATCATCATCATCATCATCATCATCATCATCATCATCATCATCATCATCATCATCATCATCATCATCATCATCATCATTATCATCATCAACATCATCATCAACATCATCATCAACATCATCATCAACATCATCATCAACATCATCATCAACATCATCAGCAACATCATCAGCAACATCATCAGCAACATCATCAGCAACATCATCAACAACATCATCATCAGCAACATCATCATCAGCAACATCATCATCAGCAACATCATCATCATCATCATCATCATCATCATCATCATCATCATCATCATCATCATCATCATCATCATCATCATCATCATCATCATCATCATCATCATCATCATCATCATCATCATCATCATCATCATCATCATCATCATCATCATCATCATCATCATCATCATCATCATCATCATCATCATCATCATCATCATCATCATCATCATCATCATCATCATCATCATTATCATCATCATGCCCGGAGGCGGTGTTGTACCGCCTCCGGGCATACCACACCGCCTCCGGGCATACAACACCGCCTCCGGGCATACTACACCGCTTCCGGGCATACCACACCGCCTCCGGGCATACAACACCGCCTCCGGGCATACTACACCGCCTCCGGGCATACCACACCGCCTCCGGGCATACAACAACGCCTCCGGGCATACTGCACCGCCTCCGGGCATACCACACCGCCTCCGGGCATACAACACCGCCTCCGGGCATACTACACCGACTCCGGGCATACCAGACCGCCTCAGGGCATACAACACCGCCTCCGGGCATACAACACCGCCTCCGGGCATACCACACCGCCTCCGGGCATACAACACCGCCTCCAGGCATACAACACCGCCTCCGGGCATACCACACCGCCTCCGGGCATACAACACCGCCTCCGGGCATACAACACCGCCTCCGGGCATACCACACCGTCTCACGTCATCATCAGCAACATCATCAGCAACATCATCAGCAACATCACCAGCAACATCATCAGCAACATCATCAGCAACATCATCAGCAACATCATCAGCAACATCATCATCAACATCATCATCAACATCATCATCAACATCATCATCAACATCATCATCAACATCATCAGCAACATCATCAGCAACATCATCAGCAACATCATCAGCAACATCATCAACAACATCATCATCAGCAACATCATCATCAGCGACATCATCATCAGCAACATCATCATCATCATCATCATCATCATCATCATCATCATCATCATCATCATCATCATCATCATCATCATCATCATCATCATCATCATCATCATCATCATCATCATCATCATCATCATCATCATCATCATCATCATCATCATCATCATCATCATCATCATCATCATTATCATCATCATGCCCGGAGGCGGTGTTGTACCGCCTCCGGGCATACCACACCGCCTCCGGGCATACAACACCGCCTCCGGGCATACTACACCGCCTCCGGGCATACCACACCGCCTCCGGGCATACAACACCGCCTCCGGGCATACTACACCGCCTCCGGGCATACCACACCGCCTCCGGGCATACAACACCGCCTCCGGGCATACCGCACCGCCTCCGGGCATACCACACCGCCTCCGGGCATACAACACCGCCTCCGGGCATACTACACCGCCTCCGGGCATACCAGACCGCCTCAGGGCATACAACACCGCCTCCGGGCATACAACACCGCCTCCGGGCATACCACACCGCCTCCGGGCATACAACACCGCCTCCGGGCATACAACACCGCCTCCGGGCATACAACACCGCCTCCGGGCATACAACACCGCCTCCGGGCATACAACACCGCCTCCGGGCATACCACACCGTCTCACGTCATCATCAGCAACATCATCAGCAACATCATCAGCAACATCACCAGCAACATCATCAGCAACATCATCAGCAACATCATCATCATCATCATCATCATCATCATCATCATCATCATCATCATCATCATCATCATCATCATCATCATCATCATCATCATCATCATCATCATCATCATCATCATCATCATCATCATCATCATCATCATCATCATCATCATCATCATCATCATCATCATCATCATCATCATCATCATCATCATCAATATCATCATCATCATGCCCGGAGGCGGTGTTGTACCGCCTCCGGGCATACCACACCGCCTCCGGGCATACAACACCGCCTCCGGGCATACTACACCGCCTCCGGGCATACCACACCGCCTCCGGGCATACCACACCGCCTCCGGGCAAACTACACCGCCTCCGGGCATACCACACCGCCTCCGGGCATACCACACCGCCTCCGGGCATACAACACCGCCTCCGGGCATACTACACCGCCTCCGGGCATACCACACCGCCTCCGGGCATACAACACCGCCTCCGGGCATACTACACCGCCTCCGGGCATACCACACCGCCTCCGGGCATACAACACCGCCTCCGGGCAAACAACACCGCCTCCGGGCATACCACACCGCCTCCGGGCATACAACACCGCCTCCGGGCATACAACACCGCCTCCGGGCATACCACACCGTCTCACGTCATCATCAGCAACATCATCAGCAACATCATCAGCAACATCATCATCAACATCATCAGCAACATCATCAGCAACATCATCATCAACATCATCATCAACATCATCATCAACATCATCATCAACATCATCATCAACATCATCAGCAACATCATCAGCAACATCATCAGCAACATCATCAGCAACATCATCATCAACATCATCATCAACATCATCATCAGCAACATCATCATCCGCAACATCATCATCAGCAACATCCTCATCAGCAACATCATCATCAGCAACATCATCCTCAGCAACATCATCATCAGCAACATCATCATCAGCAACATCATCATCAGCAACATCATCATCAGCAACATCATCATCAGCAACATCATCATCATCATCATCATCATCATCATCATCATCATCATCATCATCATCATCATCATCATCATCATCATCATCATCATCATCATCATCATCATCATCATCATCATCATCATCATCATCATCATCATCATCAACATCATCATCAACATCATCATCAACATCATCATCAACATCATCATCAACATCATCATCAACATCATCAGCAACATCATCAGCAACATCATCAGCAACATCATCAGCAACATCATCAACAACATCATCATCAGCAACATCATCATCAGCAACATCATCATCAGCAACATCATCATCATCATCATCATCATCATCATCATCATCATCATCATCATCATCATCATCATCATCATCATCATCATCATCATCATCATCATCATCATCATCATCATCATCATCATCATCATCATCATCATCATCATCATCATCATCATCATCATCATCATCATCATCATCATCATCATCATCATCATCATCATTATCATCATCATGCCCGGAGGCGGTGTTGTACCGCCTCCGGGCATACCACACCGCCTCCGGGCATACAACACCGCCTCCGGGCATACTACACCGCCTCCGGGCATACCACACCGCCTCCGGGCATACAACACCGCCTCCGGGCATACTACACCGCCTCCGGGCATACCAGACCGCCTCAGGGCATACAACACCGCCTCCGGGCATACAACACCGCCTCCGGGCATACCACACCGCCTCCGGGCATACAACACCGCCTCCGGGCATACAACACCGCCTCCGGGCATACCACACCGCCTCCGGGCATACAACACCGCCTCCGGGCATACAACACCGCCTCCGGGCATACCACACCGTCTCACGTCATCATCAGCAACATCATCAGCAACATCATCAGCAACATCACCAGCAACATCATCAGCAACATCATCAGCAACATCATCAGCAACATCATCAGCAACATCATCAGCAACATCATCATCAACATCATCATCAACATCATCATCAACATCATCATCAACATCATCATCAACATCATCATCAACATCATCAGCAACATCATCAGCAACATCATCAGCAACATCATCAGCAACATCAACATCATCATCAACATCATCATCAGCAACATCATCATCCGCAACATCATCATCAGCAACATCCTCATCAGCAACATCATCATCAGCAACATCATCCTCAGCAACATCATCATCAGCAACATCATCATCAGCAACATCATCATCAGCAACATCATCATCAGCAACATCATCATCAGCAACATCATCATCATCATCATCATCATCATCATCATCATCATCATCATCATCATCATCATCATCATCATCATCATCATCATCATCATCATCATCATCATCATCATCATCATCATCATCATCATCATCATCATCATCATCATCATCATCATCATCATCATCATCATCATCATCATCATCATCATCATTATCATCATCAACATCATCATCAACATCATCATCAACATCATCATCAACATCATCATCAACATCATCATCAACATCATCAGCAACATCATCAGCAACATCATCAGCAACATCATCAGCAACATCATCAACAACATCATCATCAACAACATCATCA
>JAXIVJ010006740.1:20000-22500 GCA_036785665.1 Chirona hameri | reverse complement strand
CATCATCATCATCATCATCATCATCATCATCATCATCATCATCATCATCATCATCATCATCATCATCATCATCATCATCATCATCATCATCATCATTATCATCATCATGCCCGGAGGCGGTGTTGTACCGCCTCCGGGCATACCACACCGCCTCCGGGCATACAACACCGCCTCCGGGCATACTACACCGCTTCCGGGCATACCACACCGCCTCCGGGCATACAACACCGCCTCCGGGCATACTACACCGCCTCCGGGCATACCACACCGCCTCCGGGCATACAACAACGCCTCCGGGCATACTGCACCGCCTCCGGGCATACCACACCGCCTCCGGGCATACAACACCGCCTCCGGGCATACTACACCGACTCCGGGCATACCAGACCGCCTCAGGGCATACAACACCGCCTCCGGGCATACAACACCGCCTCCGGGCATACCACACCGCCTCCGGGCATACAACACCGCCTCCGGGCATACAACACCGCCTCCGGGCATACCACACCGCCTCCGGGCATACAACACCGCCTCCGGGCATACAACACCGCCTCCGGGCATACCACACCGTCTCACGTCATCATCAGCAACATCATCAGCAACATCATCAGCAACATCACCAGCAACATCATCAGCAACATCATCAGCAACATCATCAGCAACATCATCAGCAACATCATCATCAACATCATCATCAACATCATCATCAACATCATCATCAACATCATCATCAACATCATCAGCAACATCATCAGCAACATCATCAGCAACATCATCAGCAACATCATCAACAACATCATCATCAGCAACATCATCATCAGCGACATCATCATCAGCAACATCATCATCATCATCATCATCATCATCATCATCATCATCATCATCATCATCATCATCATCATCATCATCATCATCATCATCATCATCATCATCATCATCATCATCATCATCATCATCATCATCATCATCATCATCATCATCATCATCATCATCATCATCATCATCATTATCATCATCATGCCCGGAGGCGGTGTTGTACCGCCTCCGGGCATACCACACCGCCTCCGGGCATACAACACCGCCTCCGGGCATACTACACCGCCTCCGGGCATACCACACCGCCTCCGGGCATACAACACCGCCTCCGGGCATACTACACCGCCTCCGGGCATACCACACCGCCTCCGGGCATACAACACCGCCTCCGGGCATACCGCACCGCCTCCGGGCATACCACACCGCCTCCGGGCATACAACACCGCCTCCGGGCATACTACACCGCCTCCGGGCATACCAGACCGCCTCAGGGCATACAACACCGCCTCCGGGCATACAACACCGCCTCCGGGCATACCACACCGCCTCCGGGCATACAACACCGCCTCCGGGCATACAACACCGCCTCCGGGCATACCACACCGCCTCCGGGCATACAACACCGCCTCCGGGCATACAACACCGCCTCCGGGCATACCACACCGTCTCACGTCATCATCAGCAACATCATCAGCAACATCATCAGCAACATCACCAGCAACATCATCAGCAACATCATCAGCAACATCATCATCATCATCATCATCATCATCATCATCATCATCATCATCATCATCATCATCATCATCATCATCATCATCATCATCATCATCATCATCATCATCATCATCATCATCATCATCATCATCATCATCATCATCATCATCATCATCATCATCATCATCATCATCATCATCATCATCATCATCATCATCATCAATATCATCATCATCATGCCCGGAGGCGGTGTTGTACCGCCTCCGGGCATACCACACCGCCTCCGGGCATACAACACCGCCTCCGGGCATACTACACCGCCTCCGGGCATACCACACCGCCTCCGGGCATACCACACCGCCTCCGGGCAAACTACACCGCCTCCGGGCATACCACACCGCCTCCGGGCATACAACACCGCCTCCGGGCATACTGCACCGCCTCCGGGCATACTACACCGCCTCCGGGCATACCACACCGCCTCCGGGCATACAACACCGCCTCCGGGCATACTACACCGCCTCCGGGCATACCACACCGCCTCCGGGCATACAACACCGCCTCCGGGCATACTGCACCGCCTCCGGGCATACCACACCGCCTCCGGGCATACAACACCGCCTCCGGGCATACTACACCGCCTCCGGGCATACCAGACCGCCTCAGGGCATACAACACCGCCTCCGGGCATACAACACCGCCTCCGGGCATACCACACCGCCTCCGGGCATACAACACCGCCTCCGGGCATACAACACCGCCTCCGGGCATACCACACCGCCTCCGGGCATACAACACCGCCTCCGGGCATACAACACCGCCTCCGGGCATACCACACCGTCTCACGTCATCATCAGCAACATCGTCAGCAACATCATCAGCAACATCATCAGCAACATCATCAACAACATCATCATCAGCAACATCATCATCAGCAACATCATCATCAGCAACATCATCATCATCA
>JAXIVJ010006740.1:5000-12500 GCA_036785665.1 Chirona hameri | reverse complement strand
ATCATCATCATCATCATCATCATCATCATCATTATCATCATCATGCCCGGAGGCGGTGTTGTACCGCCTCCGGGCATACCACACCGCCTCCGGGCATACCACACCGCCTCCGGGCATACAACACCGCCTCCGGGCATACAACACCGCCTCCGGGCATACCACACCGCCTCCGGGCATACAACACCGCCTCCGGGCATACAACACCGCAAACGGGCATACCACACCGTCTCACGTCATCATCAGCAACATCATCAGCAACATCATCAGCAACATCATCAGCAACATCACCAGCAACATCATCAGCAACATCATCAGCAACATCATCAGCAACATCATCAGCAACATCATCATCAACATCATCATTAACATCATCATCAACATCAACATCATCATCAACATCATCATCAACATCATCATCAACATATCATCAACATCATCATCAACATCATCATCAACATCATCATCAACATCATCATCAACATCATCAGCAACATCATCAGCAACATCATCAGCAACATCATCAGCAACATCATCAACAACATCATCATCAGCAACATCATCATCAGCAACATCATCATCAGCAACATCATCATCATCATCATCATCATCATCATCATCATCATCATCATCATCATCATCATCATCATCATCATCATCATCATCATCATCATCATCATCATCATCATCATCATCATCATCATCATCATCATCATCATCATCATCATCATCATCATCATCATCATCATCATCATCATCATCATCATCATTATCATCATCATGCCCGGAGGCGGTGTTGTACCGCCTCCGGGCATACCACACCGCCTCCGGGCATACAACACCGCCTCCGGGCATACTACACCGCCTCCGGGCATACCACACCGCCTCCGGGCATACAACACCGCCTCCGGGCATACTACACCGCCTCCGGGCATACCACACCGCCTCCGGGCATACAACACCGCCTCCGGGCATACTGCACCGCCTCCGGGCATACCACACCGCCTCCGGGCATACAACACCGCCTCCGGGCATACTACACCGCCTCCGGGCATACCAGACCGCCTCAGGGCATACAACACCGCCTCCGGGCATACAACACCGCCTCCGGGCATACCACACCGCCTCCGGGCATACAACACCGCCTCCGGGCATACAACACCGCCTCCGGGCATACCACACCGCCTCCGGGCATACAACACCGCCTCCGGGCATACAACACCGCCTCCGGGCATACCACACCGTCTCACGTCATCATCAGCAACATCATCAGCAACATCATCAGCAACATCATCAGCAACATCATCAACAACATCATCATCAGCAACATCATCATCAGCAACATCATCATCAGCAACATCATCATCATCATCATCATCATCATCATCATCATCATCATCATCATCATCATCATCATCATCATCATCATCATCATCATCATCATCATCATCATCATCATCATCATCATCATCATCATCATCATCATCATCATCATCATCATCATCATCATCATCATCATCATCATCATCATCATTATCATCATCAACATCATCATCAACATCATCATCAACATCATCATCAACATCATCATCAACATCATCATCAACATCATCAGCAACATCATCAGCAACATCATCAGCAACATCATCAGCAACATCATCAACAACATCATCATCAGCAACATCATCATCAGCAACATCATCATCAGCAACATCATCATCATCATCATCATCATCATCATCATCATCATCATCATCATCATCATCATCATCATCATCATCATCATCATCATCATCATCATCATCATCATCATCATCATCATCATCATCATCATCATCATCATCATCATCATCATCATCATCATCATCATCATCATCATCATCATCATCATCATCATCATCATCATCATCATCATCATCATCATCATCATTATCATCATCATGCCCGGAGGCGGTGTTGTACCGCCTCCGGGCATACCACACCGCCTCCGGGCATACAACACCGCCTCCGGGCATACTACACCGCTTCCGGGCATACCACACCGCCTCCGGGCATACAACACCGCCTCCGGGCATACTACACCGCCTCCGGGCATACCACACCGCCTCCGGGCATACAACAACGCCTCCGGGCATACTGCACCGCCTCCGGGCATACCACACCGCCTCCGGGCATACAACACCGCCTCCGGGCATACTACACCGACTCCGGGCATACCAGACCGCCTCAGGGCATACAACACCGCCTCCGGGCATACAACACCGCCTCCGGGCATACCACACCGCCTCCGGGCATACAACACCGCCTCCGGGCATACAACACCGCCTCCGGGCATACCACACCGCCTCCGGGCATACAACACCGCCTCCGGGCATACAACACCGCCTCCGGGCATACCACACCGTCTCACGTCATCATCAGCAACATCATCAGCAACATCATCAGCAACATCACCAGCAACATCATCAGCAACATCATCAGCAACATCATCAGCAACATCATCAGCAACATCATCATCAACATCATCATCAACATCATCATCAACATCATCATCAACATCATCATCAACATCATCAGCAACATCATCAGCAACATCATCAGCAACATCATCAGCAACATCATCAACAACATCATCATCAGCAACATCATCATCAGCGACATCATCATCAGCAACATCATCATCATCATCATCATCATCATCATCATCATCATCATCATCATCATCATCATCATCATCATCATCATCATCATCATCATCATCATCATCATCATCATCATCATCATCATCATCATCATCATCATCATCATCATCATCATCATCATCATCATCATCATCATCATTATCATCATCATGCCCGGAGGCGGTGTTGTACCGCCTCCGGGCATACCACACCGCCTCCGGGCATACAACACCGCCTCCGGGCATACTACACCGCCTCCGGGCATACCACACCGCCTCCGGGCATACAACACCGCCTCCGGGCATACTACACCGCCTCCGGGCATACCACACCGCCTCCGGGCATACAACACCGCCTCCGGGCATACCGCACCGCCTCCGGGCATACCACACCGCCTCCGGGCATACAACACCGCCTCCGGGCATACTACACCGCCTCCGGGCATACCAGACCGCCTCAGGGCATACAACACCGCCTCCGGGCATACAACACCGCCTCCGGGCATACCACACCGCCTCCGGGCATACAACACCGCCTCCGGGCATACAACACCGCCTCCGGGCATACCACACCGCCTCCGGGCATACAACACCGCCTCCGGGCATACAACACCGCCTCCGGGCATACCACACCGTCTCACGTCATCATCAGCAACATCATCAGCAACATCATCAGCAACATCACCAGCAACATCATCAGCAACATCATCAGCAACATCATCATCATCATCATCATCATCATCATCATCATCATCATCATCATCATCATCATCATCATCATCATCATCATCATCATCATCATCATCATCATCATCATCATCATCATCATCATCATCATCATCATCATCATCATCATCATCATCATCATCATCATCATCATCATCATCATCATCATCATCATCAATATCATCATCATCATGCCCGGAGGCGGTGTTGTACCGCCTCCGGGCATACCACACCGCCTCCGGGCATACAACACCGCCTCCGGGCATACTACACCGCCTCCGGGCATACCACACCGCCTCCGGGCATACCACACCGCCTCCGGGCAAACTACACCGCCTCCGGGCATACCACACCGCCTCCGGGCATACCACACCGCCTCCGGGCATACAACACCGCCTCCGGGCATACTACACCGCCTCCGGGCATACCACACCGCCTCCGGGCATACAACACCGCCTCCGGGCATACTACACCGCCTCCGGGCATACCACACCGCCTCCGGGCATACAACACCGCCTCCGGGCATACAACACCGCCTCCGGGCATACCACACCGCCTCCGGGCATACAACACCGCCTCCGGGCATACAACACCGCCTCCGGGCATACCACACCGTCTCACGTCATCATCAGCAACATCATCAGCAACATCATCAGCAACATCATCATCAACATCATCAGCAACATCATCAGCAACATCATCATCAACATCATCATCAACATCATCATCAACATCATCATCAACATCATCATCAACATCATCAGCAACATCATCAGCAACATCATCAGCAACATCATCAGCAACATCATCATCAACATCATCATCAACATCATCATCAGCAACATCATCATCCGCAACATCATCATCAGCAACATCCTCATCAGCAACATCATCATCAGCAACATCATCCTCAGCAACATCATCATCAGCAACATCATCATCAGCAACATCATCATCAGCAACATCATCATCAGCAACATCATCATCAGCAACATCATCATCATCATCATCATCATCATCATCATCATCATCATCATCATCATCATCATCATCATCATCATCATCATCATCATCATCATCATCATCATCATCATCATCATCATCATCATCATCATCATCATCATCATCATCATCAACATCATCATCAACATCATCATCAACATCATCATCAACATCATCATCAACATCATCATCAACATCATCAGCAACATCATCAGCAACATCATCAGCAACATCATCAGCAACATCATCAACAACATCATCATCAGCAACATCATCATCAGCAACATCATCATCAGCAACATCATCATCATCATCATCATCATCATCATCATCATCATCATCATCATCATCATCATCATCATCATCATCATCATCATCATCATCATCATCATCATCATCATCATCATCATCATCATCATCATCATCATCATCATCATCATCATCATCATCATCATCATCATCATCATCATCATCATCATCATCATCATCATCATCATCATTATCATCATCATGCCCGGAGGCGGTGTTGTACCGCCTCCGGGCATACCACACCGCCTCCGGGCATACAACACCGCCTCCGGGCATACTACACCGCCTCCGGGCATACCACACCGCCTCCGGGCATACAACACCGCCTCCGGGCATACTACACCGCCTCCGGGCATACCAGACCGCCTCAGGGCATACAACACCGCCTCCGGGCATACAACACCGCCTCCGGGCATACCACACCGCCTCCGGGCATACAACACCGCCTCCGGGCATACAACACCGCCTCCGGGCATACCACACCGCCTCCGGGCATACAACACCGCCTCCGGGCATACAACACCGCCTCCGGGCATACCACACCGTCTCACGTCATCATCAGCAACATCATCAGCAACATCATCAGCAACATCACCAGCAACATCATCAGCAACATCATCAGCAACATCATCAGCAACATCATCAGCAACATCATCAGCAACATCATCATCAACATCATCATCAACATCATCATCAACATCATCATCAACATCATCATCAACATCATCAGCAACATCATCAGCAACATCATCAGCAACATCATCAGCAACATCATCAGCAACATCATCATCAACATCATCATCAGCAACATCATCATCCGCAACATCATCATCAGCAACATCCTCATCAGCAACATCATCATCAGCAACATCATCCTCAGCAACATCATCATCAGCAACATCATCATCAGCAACATCATCATCAGCAACATCATCATCAGCAACATCATCATCAGCAACATCATCATCATCATCATCATCATCATCATCATCATCATCATCATCATCATCATCATCATCATCATCATCATCATCATCATCATCATCATCATCATCATCATCATCATCATCATCATCATCATCATCATCATCATCATCATCATCATCATCATCATCATCATCATCATCATCATCATCATCATCATCATTATCATCATCAACATCATCATCAACATCATCATCAACATCATCATCAACATCATCATCAACATCATCATCAACATCATCAGCAACATCATCAGCAACATCATCAGCAACATCATCAGCAACATCATCAACAACATCATCATCAGCAACATCATCATCAGCAACATCATCATCAGCAACATCATCATCATCATCATCATCATCATCATCATCATCATCATCATCATCATCATCATCATCATCATCATCATCATCATCATCATCATCATCATCATCATCATCATCATCATCATCATCATCATCATCATCATCATCATCATCATCATCATCATCATCATCATCATCATCATCATCATCATCATCATCATCATCATCATCATCATCATCATCATCATCATCATCATCATCATCATCATCATCATCATCATTATCATCATCATGCCCGGAGGCGGTGTTGTACCGCCTCCGGGCATACCACACCGCCTCCGGGCATACAACACCGCCTCCGGGCATACTACACCGCCTCCGGGCATACCACACCGCCTCCGGGCATACAACACCGCCTCCGGGCATACTACACCGCCTCCGGGCATACCACACCGCCTCCGGGCATACAACACCGCCTCCGGGCATACTGCACCGCCTCCGGGCATACCACACCGCCTCCGGGCATACAACACCGCCTCCGGGCATACTACACCGCCTCCGGGCATACCAGACCGCCTCAGGGCATACAACACCGCCTCCGGGCATACAACACCGCCTCCGGGCATACCACACCGCCTCCGGGCATACAACACCGCCTCCGGGCATACAACACCGCCTCCGGGCATACCACACCGCCTCCGGGCATACAACACCGCCTCCGGGCATACAACACCGCCTCCGGGCATACCACACCGTCTCACGTCATCATCAGCAACATCATCAGCAACATCATCAGCAACATCATCAGCAACATCATCAACAACATCATCATCAGCAACATCATCATCAGCAACATCATCATCAGCAACATCATCATCATCATCATCATCATCATCATCATCATCATCATCATCATCATCATCATCATCATCATCATCATCATCATCATCATCATCATCATCATCATCATCATCATCATCATCATCATCATCATCATCATCATCATCATCATCATCATCATCATCATCATCATCATCATCATCATCATCATCATCATCATCATCATCATTATCATCATCAACATCATCATCAACATCATCATCAACATCATCATCAACATCATCATCAACATCATCATCAACATCATCAGCAACATCATCAGCAACATCATCAGCAACATCATCAGCAACATCATCAACAACATCATCATCAGCAACATCATCATCAGCAACATCATCATCAGCAACATCATCATCATCATCATCATCATCATCATCATCATCATCATCATCATCATCATCATCATCATCATCATCATCATCATCATCATCATCATCATCATCATCATCATCATCATCATCATCATCATCATCATCATCATCATCATCATCATCATCATCATCATCATCATCATCATCATCATCATCATCATCATCATCATCATCATCATCATCATCATCATCATCATCATCATCATCATCATCATCATCATCA